>CAUYSK010127719.1:0-45714 GCA_963575035.1 Avahi laniger
CGGCTAATTTTTTTTTTTCTATATATTTTTAGCTGTCCAATTAATTTCTTTCTATTTTTAGTAGAGACAGGGTCTCGCTCTTGCTCAGGCTGGTCTTGAACTCCTGAGCTCAAACAATCCGCCCGCCTCGGCCTCCCAGAGTGATGGGATTACAGGTGTGAGCCACCGTGCCAGGCCTCTTCCCTATTCTTTTTTAAAGTTATTATAAACTTTAAAATAGTGAAATTTGAATAAATGAGATTTTACTCTAGACTTTGTTCAGAGCCCTCTCTTAATATATATTCAAAGGGAATGAAAGGGCTTATTAACAGACAGAGCTATTGGAGTTAAAGATCAAGTCTGTTGAACATTGTCACCTAAATATACCAATCTGATCTTCTTGACATTTTTTTGTTATATTTGATGCTGACAATAAAAACTTTGGAATAAGCTATAATTTCTGCATCCATGCATATTCAGGTCTGAAAATGAAAGAAGAGTATGACAGGTTTGCATGTAGAACTTCCCACCCACACATTTCTTTCCGTTCTGATTCTGACACTTCAGCCTTTGAAACAGTTCCCATGAGCAATACTGAGATTCAGACTATTTAGATCTAAAGGAAAAAGCACAAGCTTTTCTACTGCTTGTATCTAGCACCTGGAAACCTCTTTGAAGAAATGCTGAAATGTAAATCATGCTGTTATTTGTTATGCACACAGGAGAAATCCTAAAGATATTTTAGGGAGAAGGAGAGGGAATCTAGAGATAGTAAGGGCAGGGTGGGGGTCAGGGGAGAGGGAGGGAAATCCAGTCCACATTATTAAAGTGCATATTTCCAATATATCCTTATCAACTTACGTGTAGATTGCATGCCACTTTCGTACAAAGGTATCACATTTCATTCTCAGCTTTTAGAAGAAGACAGGCAAGATAGGAAAAGATAGAGAGTTTTTTTATTGAAAAAAGTCTAGGTTTAGCATCAGGTACAGGGGTTGTTGGTAGTTATCTGAAGTAGCCCAGATCCTTGTAATATTGTTTTGTGACATATAGAGCCAGTCTAAGCCCATGGGAGTACTTTCCCTTCCTAGCTTCCCAAAATTCATTACAATAGCTGTAGGGTTTTTCTATTCTTTGTCAAAGAACATCAGTATTGTGAGGGATCTCACCAGATCATTCGATTAAACCACCCTCTCCCCAAAGAAGGGCTCCTCTTCTTTTTCAGGGCTAAGCCCAGCCCTCTGTCTTTCTGTTGATTCTATCCTTTCTTAAAGTCGTATGGACCTAGAGACATTTATCCTCTTTCCTGTACTGTCACTATCTCCTAGACTACTGACTTTTCCCCACTGGCATACAGATCATTCCAGGACTCCCCAGCCTAAAACGTTCCTCCTGGAACTCTGTTTCCCTCTCAAACTGTTTACCTGTCTCTTTCCTTTGATAGGCAAGAGCTTTCTTCATTTTCTCATCTATTTCTTAATTATTCAACCCTCTTCGTTCTATCTTCTGTCCTTCTCACCATCCTTAAACTCCTTTTGGTAAGGTCACCAGTGACTGCCAAGTAAAATTCATTGCTCATTTCAGTTCTTACCTTATTTCTCCTTTCTGCAGCATTGAACATGTTGATCACCTCTTTTTCATTGAAAACAACTCTTCTCTTGACTTTTACAGCACTGCTTTCTCTCTGTTTCACGCCACCACTATTGTTCTTTTGATTTTTCCTCTTCCTTCATCTCTTCTTAAATGTCTGATATCTTATCTACCCCTAGTTTCCATCCTCAGTAGTTGTCTATTCTGCTGGTATTCTCTAGATTATTAAATCTCTTCTTATGGCTTCGGTTACCATCCATATACAGAAAATTTCCCTCTTGAGAGTTGGGCCTGTATATCCAACTGGCTACTGCACATTAACCTGTCACTAACGGCTCTTCATACTCAAAATAGCCAATAATGGAGTCATTGTCTCTATCTTGAAATAGAACAAAATAGTCCTCCTTCTTGCCTTGTGGCAATAATTTTTTGATGTCCTAGGTTTAAGCAGGCTGCACCATCATTAATAAATGATACATAATATTTGCCTTCAAAATACCTGCAGTGGTTAAGGAGGAGGCCTTTGCCATATTATGTGGGTTTGAAACCCAGCTCAAATGCTTATATGGTTTATGATTTGGGGGGCGAAGAAATTAATCCTTCTGTCCTTTAGTTTCCTCATCTATAAAATGGGGGTAATAGTAGTATAGACCTCATAGGGTTCTTAAGAGGATTAAATGGGTGACACATGCACAGTATTTTACAGTATTGTACATATCAAGTTAACAAATGTTTGATACTATTATTTGCTGTTACAATCCATATAATGACATGCTGAGTTCAGGCAAATATGTAACAGCCTATCATTCTTGAAAGACTATGGGGATCCTTTTATGTTTTAAATTGCCATATTTTATTTTTTAAATACTAAATTAATGAGATATACATAAAGTCCAAAAGTACAGTTATTTACAGGGGACAGATTGATCCACAAGGCCACAGTCTACCCTCATGAACCAGTCTCCATCACTGAAGGAGGATAATTCAAAAGGAAAAGGTAACTCATCGAGCCATCCATTTCCCACATAAAATGACATCTGAAGAGAGAAAATCTGGAGTGGAGTGTTGAATCAGCTGCTGTTGGGAGACCCTGGTCTGCACTCTATCTGTATGCTTACTGAAGGGAGTGCAGGGCAGGGTTTCCCATACAGGGGGCACAGGCTACCACCACATGCAAAGGTTAACTGGAATTTGATTTCAAGGCCGTTTCACGTGGAATCTACCCCATCAGTCCAGTGCTTCATGAAAATTCAACTGATCTGCTCATAAGAAGAAACTCAACCCTGATAAATCTGTTTAGTAGTTATTGTAATGTCCTTTTAACTCTTATAGTTTTAGGTTGAACAAAAATTTTAAGATTCTAATTGACCTCCTCCTCTCTCTCTCTCTCTCTCTCTCTCTCTCTCTCAGAACACTGATTTTGTGCATGTTTATTTTCTGTTTACCAATGTAATATATGTTCTTTTTGAAAAATTGGAAAATACAAAAAGGTATCCATAAAAAATTCCCTAAATACAGAAAACTAATGTTAATGTTCCATTATAGATCCTTATAGTGTCTGACTGGTGCATGTGCACACACACTCTCTCTCTCTCTCTCTCTTATGTATATTAGACAACAAAAGGAATGGAGATATGTGTATATATATATATATATATAATCATTCTATGCATACCATGTTTGAAACCTGCTTTTTCTCATTATTATAGATATTTCTCCATATATTAAAATAATCTTTTAAATTCTCATTTCAGTGGCTAAATAGTAATAGTCTGAAGATTGTTTTCTGTTTATTTGGCTTTGTTTTGAGGAACAGCGAAGTGTTCACACTTAAACGTGTGAAACCTGTGTCTAGATTAGGCACTCGAATTCTTGAAAAAATGTTAGGAAATGGAATAGTTAGTAATGATCTTTTACTTATGTAAGTTATGTATGTTTTTGTACCCTGTTCATATATAATGATAACAAGTGACATGTTTAACATTTTAAAATTTTTGGCATTTTCACATTTATTTCCTCATTTCATTTCTGCAACCACCTTGTGAGATAGTCAAGGAAGGAATTATTATTCTGTTCTTATAGATAAGGAAACCAATATTCGCAGAGAGGCAGTGATTTTCCAGAGAATACACAGTTAATAAATAAGTTGCACGGTTGGAATTTAGAATCTGAAATCAAGTCTTCTGACTCCAAACCAATACTCTTTCCAGTACGTTTTGTCATGTTCCAATTTCTCTATTTAAGTGCTTCCTTCTAACACATCCAATTCAATTATTCTCATAAACATTTTTTGGACCATACCTTAGGAGAATATAGCTTTCTCATAAATTTCCTCATTAGCAGAAAACTGAATATGGCTAGATGCTAACAATAAAAACACATTCTTTTCTTTCAGGAAGGCCACACTTTGTATTATACCCTAGGGAAAAAACTTTTAGATGTTGAAATGTTTATTGATCATGTTTATGAGGTAATATGGCAACTCAGGCTTTTCTCAGGAAGAAGAAAATCCATTCCTTTTGTCAGTTTAGAGTCTAGACTACCGTAATTCAGAGTTTGAACATTTTGATTTCAAAATGTGGATAGTCATGTTAAGAAATACAGTGTAAATGCCAGGAACATTTCAATTATAGGACAAAAACTCGCTATCGAAACATCTTAGAGATAGGATACATGTTAAAATTTAAAAACAAAAAACATGTGGGGAATGGGGTCCCTCCTCATCTGATATTACCTGGGAAACAGATGATCATGTACCTCCCAGTCCTCTCTCAGCCCTAATTTATCTGATGGTATTGTTGATTTTTTTTCCTCTTCACAGCAGATTGCTATTCTTTTATATTTTAAAACAGCACCATTTGCTGCCCCGTTTTATCCTGGTGCCTTCTTAAAAAGTGGCCAGGCACACACTTTTGTCACCAGTTTTAAATGAGGGTAAAGACTTTCTGTTTTCCTTTCAAGAATTAAGTGCTGCTACATCTCAGCTAAACCTCTTTCATCTAATGAGCACTTACAGAATACTGAAACATAATCGAATGCAAAACAATCTACTATGTATTCTTCATAAATAGAAATAAAATGCTTTTAATATTATCCTTTTGTCCAGAATTAATGCTTGAGCATTAACTACAGTATGCTAGGTGCTTATGATACATTTCCAAAGGCCCAACCAGAAGGATATGTTGTAGATACATGGATTCCAAGTGTTTATGAAATCTTCCAAAATTGTGTGTCTGTGTTTGATTAAAAGGCACAGGTGTCAGCTCACCCACCACCCCCTCAGACCAGTCAAGAATTGCAGTAAGTAGAATGGTTGTTGAGTGCACAAGGATGAAACCACCTTAATTACACAGTCAGATTAATAATAACTTGAGATTGTAAGAGCCTTGGGTTGAACCAAACCCCAGGTAGCTGTAGACTTACCATGATACTTGAAGGAGAATTGATACAGATTGTCCAGAATTAGGAGAGACAGATAGTCTGGCTTTGTCCCTTCAAATTAGTTATGAGCAAAGGAATTTTAGGCAAGACCTGGGTCTTGTCTTGAAGTAATCTCTGGAAACTCTGAGATAGAATATACTCTTCAGGGATACAGGGATATTAGGGACTAAAGGAGCACACTCCAGGTCACAGAGAAGAGATCTTGGCTGTGTTTCCTCCCTTCCAAGGAGCTTTATTGGACCCAACATACCCTTAAGTTTAGGGTCCACTGAGTTTAAAAGCAACATAGGAATAAAACTGAGTGCAACAGTGATGAAGAAGGTGGAAAATGATGAGAAGCGAACTTCTCTCTTATATTTTTTGTTTCTTTGGACTTCTCAGAGCCAAACTAGGTGGTATGTGTTGCCTGAATTCTTGGATCTGGACCATTGTCGGCTATTGGTATAGGGAGGTCCAGATTTTCTACCTCTCTCTTTCTCTTTTTCTGTTTCTTTGTCTTTCTTTCCTTCTGCTGTTTCTTTTAAAAAGAGGTAAACTCATTTTTCTTGGCCCTATGTGGGAAACCCTCTTGACATTTTCTAACTGCCAAGTATTCTGTAACTACCCATCTGTGGAATATTTTTTTCTTAAGATAACTTTTTATTAATTTGTTTTGCTTTGCTCTCTCTCATACATGCAGACTAGTGTTTGAAGATCAATGAGCAACTGATCTTTCTTGCAACAGCTTCGTTTTTATAGCCGAACTTTATTTATTGCTTGCTTTTTTGAATGCTTTCTCCTAAAATGACTTAAATGAGATAATTTCACTGAAAAAAAGAAATGATATGACTTTTGGGGACCTGCATAGGCATTGAATATAGCATTTCATACCTGACTAATGATTTGGAATAACTTTGAGCTTTTTGAGGGCCCTGGCCTAAAAAACAATGTAAGATGGCCTTTCACATTTATATCCTCAAGGGACTGTGCTAGCCAAAGTTTCCTTCTAATCTGTATAGGGAGCTTCATGCCATAGCAACTTTCAGATTTCGCTGCATCAATCAAACAGATTGTTCTTGTAGTGGTTACTTCCTGGGGAATTCGCCAGCTGGGAGATTGTACCATTGAGCCAAAACAGGCCACTGGAACAGCCATACTTTTTACTTATTCATTTATGGAGCCATTTAAGAAAATGTTCCAGCAGCAGCTGCCTGTTTGTAAGAGCAGTCTTGAAGGTGTGCTAAATGAGACCTAAATTAGACTGGTAGATGAAGATGATCAGATGACAAAGAATACCAAATAGACAGGTGAATCATAGAAGAAGATGCTGTGGAACTTTCTGTAGGTCTTCCCCACTGTGACTCTGGAATAATTACAGTTTAGCTGCAATTACATTGAGTGAAGTGTAAAGCATTGAAAATGTAGACCAGAAAGCCCTCCCTCCATGCTCTCAGGCTCTTGCTCTCTCTCTCTCTCTCTCATACACATATCCCAACCCTATATTATTTTTCATATATATTGTATCTGAATTTCAGATAGGTGGCCAGTTTGCTTTTTGATAAAATAAATATGCGCCTGTTTATTTGAATGTCTGTCACTAAGATTATCCACAGCCACATATCCATTCATTTATTATATGCTTTCATAGTAGAGGGTGAGGGAGAGTAGCCAAGGATGACTCATTTGGGACTAGATACAGAATGCAGATATAACTCAAATATGCCATTCTCAAGGTTTTAGTGGATGACTGTACTCAAGGCATGAGTTTACAAATAGTCATCCTGGTTTGTGGTGTGGGTTTTTTGTACACCCTTTCCTGAAAGGCATCAGCTGCTCTGTAGATTTTATTCCCTAAAACTCATTAGTCAACTTTTAACTATTATAAATAATCAAGCTAATGTTAACTGTGTTATGGATTTATTGAGCAATTTGACGAAGGACTGAATAGTGATTTATGTCTATAGAAAATTTTTAATTCTAGGCTGGCTTAGCCTTACCATACTTTCAAATTCCTCCTCCCTGTCTGAGGAGGCTCAAAAAATGCACAATTATTTTAATATTCACCTAAGCAAAATATAATTAGGAAGGTAAATTTCTGCTCTGAATACCATGTTACACAGTGTGAAACTCCAAGAGAAACACATTTGAGGTAATTTTTTCACTTGTATAACTTACACTATTTATTTTTCCTTTCCATTAGTCTGTAATCTAGACATCAAGGGTGGGGAAGGAATGAGTCTTGCCCAAGCTGGAGCTCCTTACAAAACGCTGACAATAAAACACTGAATAAGGCTTTGGACCAGACAAAAAAAAGGAAATGTGAAAGCTGACAGTCTTGCAGAGCAAAGGGACACTCTAAATCTCATGTCTGTCAGCTGGCTGGTGACAGAACCCAGCGGCTACCCAGTAGGTATCAGAACCTCCAAACCACAGCTCATGCCTTCTCTGCACCTCAGCAGAATGGAGCTAACTGAAAGCCATTCTCTCCTTCTTACTGATTATCCATTAGTACACTGTGTTTTTTATTGTAGAACAGATTAGAAACAATTAGCAAATGGAAAACTGAAGAAGTCCTTGCTGCTTTTAGTGTTTATATGCAACTTTTGAACAGAATCAAAATGTTCTTCTCAGAGTCAAATGTGCCATTTTACCTGAATCCAGTCCTCTGCCATGGATTATATGTGCTTTATTCCATCTAAAAATGGAAATTTTCTGGACGTGGATTCAGTATGTATTGCTGATTGCTGCATTTATTTTAGATGCTTTTTAGAAAGCATTATTTGGTAAGCTAATTTTCTCATGCTGAACAATGTATATTAAAATGATGGTCGAAGGACATTCCAAAGTAGTCTTTTAACTCATAAGGAATATGGAACTGTATTGACTGCTATGGAGACAGTTTAATCATTCATTGTTAACTAAGGACATTTCCATTTTTATTGTACTTGTCATTACCTATCGTAGTGTTCATCTGAAAAGGAACTATTTTACAGGAAAAAATAATGAAATTAAGGGAACAATGGACCTGATTTTGTCAATGCTCAGGAATTGAATCATTCAGTGCCAGGCCTATAGAATTCAGGGGAACATCATTAGGATGTTCCCCTGAATTTCAAGTTTACTAATGTGGAATTTTTTATATTTCTTACATAGACTTGGATGAGTCTTTATGTAAATGCAAAATCCCTCATTTCTTACATCGATGCATCATTTATTTGCATTTTTATTCTACCTCCTCCAAAGAGAAGCAAAATTTGGTTAATATGCAGATTAGGATTTTTATTGAGAATTGTGTTTTATTTTTCCTAAAGACCAAGGTTATAAAGATTAGAACCCCCTGATGAAATTTGCATCACACTTAAAGAAATAGTACTTAGTGAGATTTTGTCATTAACATTTTCACAGCTTGATTCTATTTCTCATCATATCCCAATTATCAAATTAAATAAAACAAAACTATTCCTATAGATGAAACACATGAAAATGGCAAACTACCTTTGAAAATGAACAAAGAAATACTGATCTTCACCTATTCCTACACCATTATTTCTCAACTAATGTACCAACTCTCCTCTCATTTTTTTTACCAGAGTAATCTGAGGCAGAGAAATTAAATTACTATCTAATATCATTGGTGAAAACAGAAGACTATGGGAAAAACAGGGAAAACCTTCAAACAAAATCATGGTGCATCCTGGACTTCCTACAATGGAAAATATCTAATATGATTAAGTGGCACGTCAGTAATATCATCAGAGTTCACAGTGAAATACTTTCATTAATTCCCACTGGCACGCCAAAGCACCAGGTATACTCAACTTCAGAGCTTAGAAAACTAGAGCCTTCCTTAGTTGTAGGTCTCTCTGTAAAGAAATAGACTCACAGTTTAGATTTATGTAAGAGGCACAAAGCAAACTGTTATTCTGTATCCACAAATGCCAATTGTAGAGGACCCCTAAGCATCTGAGAGAAAGAAATTTGAGGGTTATATTGCTTCTAATAAACCTTTCCAAGCTCTTATTTATTTAGTGTACAACAAAAGGAGAAAGCTGAGTAAGAGAGTTGTGACAGGGATTGGAAAAAGAAAAGAAAATGACAGACATATACTAGCAAAGTAACCAATGTAGTGCGGGTCACTTGTTATCTATTAACTAGCCCTCACTCCTTCAGTGAATGAGTAGTAGTGGTAGTAGATTTCTGGAAAGACAACATGGTGTATATTATCTAAAGGAACAGATTTCCTTAAATGTATTTCTATTGACCTTTGGATTGTATAAGATGGTATTTGCGGTGGAAATGATTCTTCCTAGTTATATTTTTCTTAGGTGAATACTATAGTGAATATATATTCCCTGTGGAATTCCCCCAAATGTAATAAATTTCAAATCACTTTATTCTAAAAATGAAATATATCTTACACAGAGCAACATTCAAATAAAATGTGTGCCATAGAGTACTTCTAGGAAGGGTGCTCCCAATCATTGGTTTGCCTTGATAGACTAAGTGTAAACTATTTAAACAAAACATATAGGTAGGTAAAAAAAAAAAAAAAGACTATAACTTATTTGCAACCACAGCGTTGTTAGGGAAAGCTATAGCATTTCACTTCTAAAGGACTGAGTTCCTTTTACAAATTAAATTGGAAATCCAGTTAAATTTCATTTCCTCTGACCAACGTTGAATTAATAACCTATGTGATACCTTTATTTAGACACGAGTACTCCAAGCATGCATCAAATTAGTAGAAGTACAAGGCTTATCAGGTCAAAAAGAATGGTTAAGTTTATAATGTCCATTTTTACACTGAATTTTTAAAAAATATATCATTATGGAACATTTTTGACTCATTGCTTTAGAAGGTATTAATGTGATGGTGAAGATCTGTCATTCATTTTTTTCAAGCCATTACTCATGTCCTTAACATTTCAGAAGGATTAGAGAGATAAGAAGACCAACTTTCACGATTACATAAGGTTGATAGAAAAAGCAAGCTGGTATTTCCACCATCAGCTTGAGTTAAGATCCTATATTTTGACTTATATCATTGAGGTGTGATGTGGGCGAATTTCTTTCAATTTGAAGTATTTGTCAGAATATGCAGGGGTTGAGGGTTTACTCACAATTTAAGAAATAACTTCTTTAAAAACAAGTCTGAGAAAAAATCAAGCTGATATTATGTAGTCTTGTAGAAATAATATTTATCATTCCTTAACTTATAAATGGGGAAAGATCAGTATTAATCTTTCCATATGTGTAAATTATGGAAGCATTTGTCAGACTTCAGTAAGGGTCTTTATTAAATCAGTGACAGATCCACAGATCCCTTCCCATTAGAACTCCTTGATCTGAAATAATGTAACTGGACTTGAATAGAAGCTACTCCAGACACTTGGCTGCTCAAACATTTTTCAGACAAACTCAAAAGTCATTTCCTTTTTTTTTTTAAGTTTTAAAAAAGTCATTTCCTGTACTACTATATAAGAATGATTATTTTTCTATATTTTTAAATTGAATTTGAAATTGTCATAACTATAACTTTTGAGTTATCTACCTAGCCTAAATAAATAAAAATGTTTAATTTAAAAACTACAATTAGAATCATTGGATTAGCTAGTTGCTTTCATTTAGGCATCCATACAAAAGAAAATGAGGTTTTAAGGATTAGTTTCTTGCATATGCTATGCAGTCTAGCTGATAGCTGTTGTAGTGAAGGCAATTTCTGTTAGTAATTGCTAGTTGTATTTGCTCACACCTTTCTTTAATGGAAACTTGTCTATTTTGACAGTCTCACGTTTTTTGCTCATTCTGAAAATTACTTGGGAAAATCACTTGAGTGCAGAAAATTTATTTTTCTTCTATCTTAGAAAAAACATCTCTTCCCCCTCAACACAAGTACTGTAGTCCTGGTGAAATCTAACTGCTCAACTTCACTACTTGGCTTTGTTTCAGTAAGGTTTTGCAGTTACAAATGGAAGCTTATTTCAGTCTCCACTTTCATGACTGATTCTTGAGAAAAGAAAACAACCAGTTAGGCATAGTAAATATTTGAACTATCAACTTGAACATAGTCACTTTAAAAATCAGAAGCAAATCAATAAAGCAAGATCATCATTAGAATTCTCTGCTGTCCTATACAGTAGTTGAGGAAGAAATAGAATTATCAGAGACCTACTACATTAATGACATATTTCAGCTTGTGATTTGTGACATCAGTGCAGTAATCACACTGGGTGTTGGATGTTTTCTCTAGGAGGCAAAATGCTGGGAAATAAACTGAATTTCTATTGTGGATTGCCAGAATAAGCCTTCATAAAGCCCAGTCATCAGTAAAAGATTTGGGTTTCTTAAGTATACAGCCACAGCCATGAAGTGGAAAATAGAGATGATAAAAGTAGGCAATGTAGTTCCATCATTACATGCAATATCATGTATAATATTGGATCAAATTTTTAAAATATTTTCAAATAGTTTATGCATACCCATGTGGCTTGAGGCAAAAGCTCCTAAAATTAGCTCTTTAGGGGTAAAGGCAAATGCACATCTTTAAATGCTTGTGGTAGGAAGTCAGTGATTGCTAGAAATATATCTGTGTTTGTGGTTCCAGTAAGACCATTGAAGAACATGGATATTATTTTAATAGTAGATGCAGTCACGCAGACACCTAATCCTTAAGTTAATGAATTGTGTTTATTCATGATCAATGAGACCCTAGAGGATCAAAAATAAAATTAAAGATTCAACTAAATCTTTTTATTCATTTCTAAGAATCTAGTACATTACCCTGCCAATAAGCAAGCAATAAATATATGTCAATTAGTTAGCTTTGTTTTTGCTAAAATTCATTTCCTATAATTCCTAAAGAACAAGGCTTCATTCAAAGAGAGCAATATGTAGGAACCATTTTACCAATAATTGGGAATTGAGCTCAAAGTGCACAGGGGTAAACTATGAAATGCTATCATTTCTGATAAGCTTCAGCAGGGGTCATTAAATATAAGAGATTATTTTATTCAATACTATCAGTCTTGTCAAAAAAGGCCTTAATACCATCCATAGCTGGCACTTCGTTCCTTTCTGTGTGTAGCATTTCCCTGGCTATGATGCCCCACAATGTTCCCAAATTAGGATCTCCCAGTTTTCTCTGTTTTCTTGAACATTGTGTCTATTTTCCAAGGTTCAGAGGAGTCTGCCTGTCATTATAGTACCTACGTAGAAGATTGAAAAGGAGGTTGTGCCCCCCTGCTTTCTGCCATTTTTAACCCACCAGCATTAAGCTAGTGACCTACTGGCATCTGCCAGGTTTGTTAGTGTTAGACACATATGGTTCTGGTGACTGGCAATGTGGAATAACTATTCCAAGTCTTATCATTCACTGGCTATCACAAGAACCCCAAGGTGCTATACTCTACTCCTCCAACAAGTTCAGTTGAACTCCTTGCCAACCAAGAGATAGTGCCACAGGATGGTTATTTTTGCTGTTGCTATCAGCTCTGAGGAGCCACTGCAGCCTAGAGAAAGTGTTCTTGGAATACTTCCCAAGGCAACTCTGCTATTCCACCCCCCCAACACCTATGGGATTTACATATGATATTCCATCCTGTTCCCTAGGATAATGTATGTAAAGCCCTATACACATTACTGACATATTGTAAGTGTTCAGTAAATGTGAGCCATTTCTATTATCAAATATCCATTATTATGACAGAGCCTCTCTAGTGGCCCTCAGGATAAAATTGCTGTCACACCCAGGCCTAGGATGCTCTTACTAACAGTAGCTCCTTCCTTGACCATAGCCATGTACTCTCAAAGTTCCCATAGTACACTATGATAAATCCTACTTCAGTACTCATCTTGCCATACTGTACTTGCACATTTATCTTTTCTGTTTCTTTAACCAGACTATAAATTCTGAAAGGGCAAGAATTAGCTATGACTTGTTCACTGCTGCATCCCTAGTACTTAGCATAGCATCAGAACTTTTCATCCATGTAGTAAGTGTTCAGTAAGTGTTTGTTGAATGAATGAATGAAGTGTTCTAGTATCACAGGTACTGAGTGACTCCTACAGAGCGTGGTCCCCCAAAAAAAGTGTGTGTAGGGTTAGCATAATTAATATATGTGCTATGAATACATGCAAAGCATTAATATCAGCAGTTGTGCTCCAAACTCTAACCTCGGGTTGGATGCAACGTAATGACAAGATTTTGATATTAATTAAAAAATCTTTGGATAATAAATAATTATCCTTTCACTATTATTCGGTATCATTACTGATTGGCTAAAATCAGATTAGGGTGGCAGCCTCTACAAGACATTTTTCCTTTCAAGTAACTCATCCACGTACATCAACCCTGGTAGCCCCTCCTTAGTACATCTTAACCGTCTCTCACTTTTCACCTCTTCCATCTGTTATCAATTGTCTCACCAAATTATACACCTAATGTCAGTTTCTCTTGTTTTCCTTTAACCAGTTAGCAAGATCCTGAATAAATATTTCTTACTTTTTTAAATCTTTACTGCATCTGCCACTTTCATGATAGCTTCCTATAGTGTATGTATTTTTATCTGTCCATCCATCCAAACATTTATTCTATCAACAATAATCCACTGATTGCCTGATACTTGCCAAAAATAGCCTCTGCCTTCTCTGAGCTTATTGTCAAATGGAGGAAACAGACACTGAACTGCCAGTTACAATCTAGTCCTTACTTCTTCTTACCAACATCTGACCACTCCCAAATGAAAACTACCAGGCATAGATTACTGTTGCAGAGCAACAATTTGACAATATTTTAGATGAGGGTATTAACAAAACAAGAAAAACGTGGGAACTAGGATGTAGACAAGAAAAGGGTGCTTTAGAATGAAATGCATTTTTAGGAAGTCACTATCAGAATTTAAGCTCTTGCAATTCATTGCCTGGCAACAGAGAAGCAGCCTCACTCCTCAAAAGCTGAGAAAGAGCAGAGAAGTGGAAGAGCACTTGCAGAGAAATCCCCTGGGGATTTCTTAGCCTGATGTTTAGAAACTATTGTTTAAATTCTTCAAGGTGGAGTATTCTAACCTATGCTCTAAGGACAACTGATGAAGTCTAGAAAGAAAAATAGACTTTACCAAAAAAAAAAAAAAAAAGAGTTCACAGAATTCCAGTACCTGCCACCACTCCATTTTGAGAACTAAAAGCCTAAATTATCCACTCTGAAGCAGATTTGATGCTGACTGCAGGTACTAATTGATTGTCAGTGCTGCTCTGGTTTATGCATGGGGTGATGGCAGCCATCATGGTCTTCTTTTATTTAGGCACAAAGTAATTGTATTTTATATGAATGTAAACATCTTAAAATATGCCATTCATTCCTGGATTTATAAACATCTGCTTTAGAAAATTCAATTCCTTATTATGGACAGGGCAGCCCTTTACAATCTTAACCTGTTTTATCCTCCCCAAAAGACTATGAAGAAATTACTATTATTTTCCCCATTTTAAAGATAAGGAAACTGAGTCACAGAGGTAACATTACTTGCCCAAAGTTAATCGGTTAGACTGACCTGGGTTCTAATTATTGCTCTGCTGCTACTTACTGACTTTAAAACTTGTTCTCTTAAATGGTATGCAAAGTGCCTTAATAAAGAACATAGAATAAAGAATGAAGGACTGTCTAGCACAACAGTCTGGGAAGCTATATGCCATTAGTCTTCAGTTAGGATTGTTTTAAAGACATGCGGTTGCCCTTTTCTACTCGTCTTTTTCCCACTGTGCCAAAATCAGCAAGCCTATATGGTTGATTGCAGTGGGCATTATCTTAAAAACCAGTTTCCGTGAAAAGAGCAACTAGAGGTCCTAATGTGCTTGTTGGCTTACTCCTATGGGTCCAGTATCAAGTCCGTTAGTTGCATCCAAAAGACACTATCTTGCAGGGAATACTGTCAAACCTCTTCATTACACTTAGATCAGGGCCCTGAACTTCTGCACCTGGCTAAACCATCCCAGGCATTTGGTTGGATTTACTTCTGAGTCTACTTCTTAGCAAGCCACATTGTGATGGAGTCCTGATGTATACTCACTTGCCTCACATAGCCATGGCCGGCCAGTGAGTGGAATAACTGTGCATTTTGCATTTACTGCTATCGACAAATGTTTATTTGTATAAAGTGTAATTCACAATTTAAACCATTCTTCTTTTCCTTTATTCTTCACTATGCTTTTCAAATTATTCCCTTCTCTAAACAACATTGGAAGTATGACACTGAATGATTTTTCTATCCCATTGTATTTAATTAGGAAGTATGGCATTTATTTCTTATTTAACATCTCTCTTTCTTAAAAAAATCCTTATCTTTGTTTTGGTAAATTGAGGATAAAATGTGGTCTGAGGCAAAAAATAAATCATCCATGAATGCTTCTAACATTAAAAATGTTCAGCCTGAAATACCTGTGTCCTGCAAAGAGCAATTTAAGTATGAGTGATACCAAATTTTAAGCCCCCAAGTTAAGCACTGGATGCCTGGCTAACCTTCTCTTGATATTTTAATGTTTTAATCTGTAGTGCATTTCAATTAA
The DNA here is from genome assembly GCA_963575035.1 of Avahi laniger. Taxonomy (NCBI): domain Eukaryota; kingdom Metazoa; phylum Chordata; class Mammalia; order Primates; family Indriidae; genus Avahi; species Avahi laniger. Next base: position 15,550 of record CAUYSK010127719.1, read on the forward strand.
ATAATTAAAATTATAGTATTTTCTTTGATAAGATGTATTCTTCATTTATTCTTTGGTTTAGTACAATGAATTGACATTTCTGATATATTAAGAAGATTTCACTTTCATATATTACTAAGATAAGCCCTTCAAATTTATTAGCCATCAGGATTTGCTGCTTTCAATGATTAATTACTTGTTCATACGCTTTTCAAAGTATTTTCCTTAGCTATTTCCTTTCATCTTGCTCTGCCTTTTTTATGAACAGCCTTTCATGTTTACCTCAAAAGAGTATTAGTAAAGATTCATTTTGTTTCTTTGGGTAGAGATTCTGGTATATAATTATAATGAAGTTTATAATCACAACAAAAATTAAAGCCCTGATAATTGTACCTCAGTAGGATCCTAAATATTTTATGAAAAGTCTAACTATTTAATAATTATCCAAAGACCTCAATAATCTAGAATCATTTGTCCCTTCAACCTACCAGGCCCCTAGAATTCATCCATCCTTTCATTTAGTAAATTTTTATGGCATGAATACAGAGCACCAGGCACTGTTTCAAATGCTAGAAGACAATGATGAACAAAACAATCTCTGTCCACGTGGAATTTATGTTCTAGAGGGGGTAGACAGACAAATTAATATATAATTTTCTTTGGAGAATAAATAATAAGGATTGGGGGGATAGGGAGTGCTGAGAGATAAGGGTTCGTTCCTCTTTCATATGGGATGGTCAGAGAAAGCCTCTCTGCTAAGTTGCCACTAGAAGGATGAGAAGGAAAGGTTCAGGTGGATATCTGGAGAAAAAATATTCCACGCAGAGGTATCAACAAGTTCAAAGACCCAGAGGTGGGAATATGCTTGGCATGCTCAAGGGAGAAGCTAGGAAGCCAATGTGACTGACGGAAAGAGAAAAAGAGTGATACATGAGAACAGAGAAATAGCAGGGGTCAGATCACATATGATTTTGTAGGCCAAGGCAAGCACTTTGGCTTTGACTCTGAGTGAGATGGAAAGCCATTAGAAAGTGCAGAGTAAAGTAATGCATGATATGCCTTATTGTAAATTAATGTTTTACCACAAGTATGGCTTATATGGTACTAGTGGCCAACTAACACAGTCAGTTAGAGAATGCTATCAAGGAGTCCACAATCCCCCCACCCATGTACCCCATGTAGTCTCATTGACTTGCTTTGTTCTGCATCCACAGAATAAACCACAAACTTTAACCAAACATCATGGGTATTTGTTCTGTGGGTCACAATGGAATTGGCAAGAAAGTATAATTAGCTCAGGCCATCTCATCCATACTGCAAAAAGAAAATAATGAGTACATTCATTTAACTCAGCTATCAGCAGTGCAGCAAAAACAACTCCCACTGAAGTGAGTCAGGAGCATCTCCATAAACCAAGGCAAGTGTATTATGCCTTAAATAATGGCTCAGTGGCCTCAAGGAAGTAAAGCACCTAATTTACTACCAGGCTGTGACTCAGGCTCAGGGAAAATTGAATCTATTATTGCTTACTTAAAATACAGTAAGCAACTGTGGGTAAACATTGAGACTCTTTAGAAGAATAGAGAGGTAAGAAAACAAATAAGTAATCTGCAGTCATTCTTACCGTGTGTGTATGGTACTTCTGTCCTCCACTGACTGCTGTTTGCACACTCATCTCTTCACTTTTTCATTGGAGTTGCACACACAATTTGATGTGTTTGGACAGAGTTAAACATCTCAATTCTAATGGCATCATACCTACTTCATTTGTCTACTCCTGTTTCTTTCTAATGCTAGAAAATTAGCAAAGTTCCTGACAACTAAGCATAGCCTATGGAGCTTACTCCAAAGCTATGAGGTTTGAGCCTCTGTTAGTGTTTAATCAAAGTCATTATATTGTCTTTTATCCTGGTCACTTGACTTACACACACACCCTCATGTTCCTTCCTCTTCCCTATGGTTTTTAGCAAATATCCAGCTTCTGTAAATATTACCTCAGCAGATCTGAATTGCAGAAAGTATAACTTCAGTGACACCAAAGTGTCTATATTTTATGGCATGTTATTTCTGGTGACTGAAGTACTAGTAATCTTACTGTGCAGAAAGGTTGATTTTAAAATGGAGCCTTATTGTACCAAATTACAATCTTACTGTGCAGAAAGGTTGATTTTAAAATGGAGCCTTATTGTACCAAATTACAGCTAAATAGGAAGAATGAATTCTGGTGTTCTGCAGCACTATAGGCTGAATATAGTTAACTATAATTTATTGTTTATTTTCAAAAATTAGAAGAGAGGTTTTTGAATGTTCATAACACAAAGAAATAAATGTTTGAGGTGATAAATATGCTAATTACCCTGATTTAATCATTGCACATTGTAATGTGCCTATTGAAATATCACTCTGTATCCCATGAATATGTACAATTATTACATGTCAACTAAAAATAAAAGAAAAATGGAATTTTATTATCTTGTACTGACATAGAGTACACAGTAGGGCTTGTAGTTCATTATGATTAAATTTACTCATATTTGGCTAGTCACAGAATATAGGAATTGTATATTCTTGTAGGTATTCTCAGGGTGGTAATTTTGGTCATTCTGATGTGGTTCTGAAGGATCCGTTTTTAGGTTTCAACATAAGCTATTTCAATTTTAATCTATACTTGACCTTTTTTTTAATCTATACTTGTCATTTTTTTTTTTGAGATTGGTAAATGCTTAGCTGCTCCTGGCGCTAATGATAACAGAATACTTAACTATAACAGGTGAAATTGCCAAATGAATCCTTTTGGAATGGAATAAATGCTCAATCAGGTTATTCTAGTAGGAAGAGATTCACCCAGCGTAGGGTTATATCTTGCTTTGCCAATGTAGACTGTAGAACTCGGTTTTGGACTATTGTCTTCTCACTGTAAGAACACCCTTTGAGATATGGCATGACTTCAGGCTGAGGCCTGGGAAGTGCTCTTTGGACAACTGTCTGGAGAAGGCACATGCTGTCGCAATGTGCTAAGCACAATTGTCAGAATTTAGTTTAGGAAAACTAGTGGACATGATAGGCGCTCAAGACATCTTTGTTGACTAGAATGAGTAAACTTCCCATAAAATGGCACATAAATAATTGGTCTTCATACATCAGCCAGAGGTGATACCACACATTCTGCAAAACAACCAACATTGTATAAAGATGTTCAGAGTAGTTCTGAATCTCTGAACATATCATGCATTGTGATTCATTACAAAAATCAATTCCCTTCTGGGATCAGAACTTTTACCTGCTGTACCTACAGAACATATAGAATAGCTTAGGCTCATCTAAAAATATTTTATTTGACGTGTACCAGCACACATAATTGAATGTCTTCTCTCCTTTCCTGAACAATCGACATTTGAGAGTCAATCAAAGAACAAGACCATGTCTCCTTTCCCCAGTGGTGGGCTTCAAAACAAAGAGAAAATGGATCCATAACAGGACAGGGGAGGGAAGAATCGTATGTTGAATACACACAACACCCCCCTGCCCAGACATAACTTGGGCAGAAAAGGAAAAATATGTACATCTGGTACATCTCATCTCCCTTATAGTTGTCGCCTTTACATCAACTGACTGTGTTTATTTTAGTTGAAAGTCAGCATTTAACCAGTTCTGCCTGAAGCTGAGTGAGGGAATTTAATTCTGATGACTGTGTTCTCCTGGAAGTGCTGTATTCTCTTTCTCTTGAGGGGGAAACAGTGTTGTTTGTGTACTCCTGATGTTGAGGGATATAGTAGGCACCATCATACAGTGACATCCAAAATTTATTTTATCTGGGAGGTTAAAGATGAGAAGCAATCCAACTGCTGATGTGATTCATGAATGGATGATTCAACTTATAATGACTTGGTGATAATGATTTATTATATACCAATCACAGTCACTTAGAAGAACCTTTGAGTAAAGTCAATGTTATCCCTAAGACTAAATACAAATACATTGTGAACATTTAAAGTTTTAGGCCCCTTGATTATCTTTAAGGTAATATATACAGCATATTTTCCAGTATAGATTTTTCGTCACCAGCCATCTGGTAAAAATTAGTATGAGATAAATAATTTAGCTTCCTTCTGTTCACATACAATTTCATTATACTCTTCCTTGATGCTGTGAAAAGTCTTCAGAAATAATCAATTGTAAAGCACGTTTGCATTCCAGCCAAAGCTGAGCCTGGAGGTTTCTGACATACTGACGTTTGACTCTTTTTTCTCTGTGTGCTGTGAAAAGAAGAAGTACTGATTATTAGCAAGCGGCCACCAAAGAATGGCATGCCTGGTGGCAGCTCCTGCACAAGCATACTTCCTGCTAGAGCACAGTGTGGGGAATCATGACATGAGACAGCTGGTATGGTCACAAACTGCAAGTCATTTTTCAGGACTAAAAAAAACAATAATAGTGCAGAGCATAAGAAAGAAATTTAGGAGTAATTAATTACATATTCTCTGTGACCTAGTGATTCTCTCTGTAACCCCAGTGAATATCCCAGCCTCTGAAGCACAGTAATTGGTTTGTAGGAGATATTTTTCCATTCATAAGAAAAAAATCTCTGCTACTTTTTATCCTGGCCTTACTTCTCCAATCTGGCTTGAGTTGAAGACTCTTATGCTAGAATTGTAGGAGAGCAGGTGCCAGATTGTGGAGGGCCTTGAACGCCCGGCCAGGGAGTTTGGATTTTATCCTGTAGGCAGCAGGGAGCCATTAAAAGATTTTGAGCAGGAGGAATGTAAAAAATAGGACTTGATTTGGATGCATGTTTAGTATAAAAGTGCAATGATAAGATATATTAAGGGAGTGTTACGGTTCTGTTCGCAGCATGAATATAACTGGAGGATTCATCTCTACTAGCTGACTAGTTCAGCTTTTATAGCATGCAAATTTTCAGAGCCAGCTGTAAGAGCTCGATGGTAAAAGAACAAAGTAAGAAATGATCATGTGAATGTAATTGTAAAGAGGGTTTTTTTTTTAAGTGATCAAGGTAATACAGAATCATAATCATTTTAAAGGATGACTTTAGAATTATTTGTTATTTTGAGTTCTTTGAAATCACCGCTATGCTATATAATTACCTTAAGTTTTAAGTGCTCCCTGCAGGGATAATTTATGCATTTTTCATTTTCATGCAAATGTTTTAACAGTTTACACTGTTGAAAATGGAAGCTGAAAATTATTTCAAATAGGTAACGGTTATGCAAAGCTTATGAAGTGATAATCATTTTTATATATTCTCATACTTTATATTATATTATTGCATTGTTTTTTCAACTAGAGTGATACTTAGGTAACAAATATTTGAAAATTTAAATTGTATGTTTTGATAAAGAACTGTAATTTGCCTATTTCAAAACTTAATGTCATCAAAACCCATATTAATATAAAATGATGCAGTATTTCAGGAAATACATAACAGATTTAATTTAAACTAAGCTACTAGAAGCTCAGTTATGAATTGTAGGTCGATACATGGTCTAAACACTTCTATAAAGCATTACGGTTTTAGAATTCAGGCTTCACTGCAGTGGTTTTGACATAACCATAATATAAGGTAATAACAATAATAAAAAGGTGGTGGCAGTTTGGTCATAAATAGGGAACTGTTGTCTTGTTTACTGCAACATAGCTACACCTGGAAGCATTATATGTCCCTTGTGAAAATATGATTCACTTTATGATGCGACATTCATATTTCAAAGTGTCTTGTTTTAATGAACTTTCACAGGATTTCTTTGCAACAGTCCTGAGTTTCTCAAGAGATCTAGATATCCTTTTTTTTTCTTCAGAGGTGGATATGCATTGTACATAGGAAAATCTCCAGGAAGAAATAGTTTTACTCCTCTATTTGGTTTCTCTGTAAGATACTAACTTTACAAAAGAACATAACCTGCCCCGGGCGGCCTTTCAGATTTCACCCCAGCTCTGAATACTGATGGGAGTTTGGACAGGAAACAGAAAGATCTTGAACAAAGGGAAGACAGCTTATTTTCCCACCTTTCTCATTAAACCTTCAGGCTATCTCAAAGCCTACAGGATTATAGAATTGGGAAAAACAAATTATCACTTTGTTAAAAACTTTCTTGGTTTTCATTCTCTCTTGTCTTTTTCTGCTTTGTTTCTCTCCGTTTGTCCCTGTTTCTCTCTTTCCCTCATACATGCATGCACGTGCACACACACACGTCTGGCTAGTTTAATTTATACTTCTCCTTATATTTGTTACCCACATCTGTACCTAAAGAGACAGAAGCCTAATTTCAGTAAAGGTGCTCTGGGGTCATCCCCTAAAATCTTCTAGGGTAGAGAGAAGGACACTGGAAAGAAAAAAACAAAAATATGCTCAACTTCAGTCATGAACATTTTGCAATTCAAGAAAGAAATCTTCATGGCATGATCTAGGAGAATGTTAAGTGGACAGATTTACATAAGATAAATGGAGAGCTGCTGCCTAGTGATGTGGAGAAAGAAGTGGCCTGGGGACAGGCTGGCTGGCTTGGATTCTACTCTGTGTTAAACCTCTTCCTTCCCTCTGGAACGCAGAGTCAGTTAGAACTACTGGATCTTCAGTGTCTTAGAGATCAGGTTGCCTTAAAAGAAGGGCCTCTAACATGTCAACACCAGCTACCTTAAATTCCAGTTTCCTCTAGAAGGAGCTGCTTCCCTGCTCTGAATTTGTTCTCCAGCAGAAGGTGTTAAAGCTAGGTTCCAGTGTATTAGCATCTCTGGTTCCATTTCTTCAACTCTAAAAAGAAGCTCTTTAGAGAATTAAAAAAATCTACTAAAATCCATTATAATCATTACCTTTATTATCAGCATTATTAAACTGTCCCTAACTTGTCACTTGAATGCCACAACTGTTCAAGCAGTTGTAGAAAACTTTAAAAGTAGACACTGCTTAAACATAAGGTACGATTAGATTTTTCATTATTGTTGTTATTAGTAACTTACATTGTGAATGTAGAACTAGCGAAACAGTGGTTTGGAACAAAAGAAGTGAGATAATAATGTTGTACTTTTTGTGGCATAGTAATTAAAATGAGACGTGTAAATGTGATCTGGCCCATTAATACTGGATTATTTCATAAATCCCTTTAATATCATGCGAGCTCACTGATACACATTCTAGTAATTCTAGATTTAGAATCTTAAGACATTTTAAGCCCTAAATCAAAAGCTTATGTATTGTTATCCTTGAAAAGGAATCACTACTGAAAGCAATTCTCACACATACAATTAATGTGTAACATTGGCCCCTCACAAATATGGAAAGGTGCTTCTCTTCTCCATTTGTTTTCATTGACAATCACTAGTTTTCATACCAGTTGCAAATTGAGGGTGGGGTAGAGGGGATACTACATTTTCTTACATATCACACAAACTGAAAGTTAAGGCAGGGGAAGGGATCTGGTAATCGTTCAACATTGACACGTATGCTAACTGCTTTCCATGCCTTCTGCAGTTCTCCCTATAAGGCACGTAATGCTGTTCACATTTAAGATGCAGGATCAGAGCACATGAAAATTGCCTAAAATCAGAAAACTGGGAAATGGAAGAGGCAGATTTGAACAGAACTCTTCTAAGAGGCAAGGCACACAAATAGGAGGGAGGGCTGAACCTTCAGCAGATGTTGGAACTTCATGTTTAGAAGGGAGCTGGCATTGCAGCTATTGTCTACACAGAGACTGCTGTGTGGATGAAAAGGTGCACTTGCCATTGAGTTTATGAAGAAATGATTTGTTAAGGGCACCTTTCCTGTGGTTTCCTCACCTGTGAAGTGGGGGGAACTCGCGTCTAAGGCCAGTTATTACAGACAGGTGCTGTCAAGATTAAAGCAGATCATTATATTTGCAAAGGGGACTGCCACAGTGCCTGGCACACAGTAGGCTCTCAGTAAGTAGTAGGTTAGAATGAATTGTTCTATTTAGGTCTTAAAGTAATAAATGACTTCCTCCATTCAGAGCTGTGGCAAGTGACTGCTGCTAGCATCCTCTCATTTAACTCTTTTCAAGGGGCAGATAGGAGTAGAAATGTACTCTCTTCATAGAAAGATTCTTCTCTTTACCACTTCCTGTCCTGAAAGGTAATTTGCAGATGTAATGTGACACAACAGTCCAATAGCCCTCTGTGACGTCATTGTCATCCTTGGTTTATAGATGAGGCCTTTGCACCTTGCCCTGTGATACCAGGTTTTATGTTTTGCAGTGGAAAGCATGCATTAGTGACTTCCATTGGAGCAGTCACCATTGTCTAGCATTGCTTTCCTACCTGCGCAAGAGAAAAGATAAGAAGTCTCCTTTCAAAGTCTTTGAAGAAGCAGACTCCTGGTTATTGTAACTGACAGTTTTCCTCAGAGACAGACCCTACCAAATGTACGACTGCAATCCAACACAAATTATGATTCTCAAACTTTCCTGAAGTACTAGAACATCCTATGTACCCACCCTGGTATGATTTTATTTTTAATAGGTCTTGCCAGAGCCTTTCAATTATCTAGGAGGAAAGGACATTTCTCCTTTGCACAATAGTTGATTAGATCTCTGGGAAAATTTTTCAGAGTTCCTAGGCTTTGAATTTTTATTAAAGTGCTTGCAACAGCTATTTAAAAAGATTCAACCTACTAAGCTTGTTCTCCTTCTAATGACAAGTACTTCAGAACTCATTTTCTTGCACAAGAACTTAGATCCCAATCAGAAGTTGTTATGGAGAAGAGCACTGCCACAAATTAGAAAGTTCCATAGTAACGGAGAATATATATCCAATGGGCACAAATTAATTCCAGTGACCGCCTAAAAGATAGAAAGGTTTATTTTTTAGAAATTATATCTGATTATTGATTCACCTTTCAAAACATATAGACCAGCTCTGTCATTAAAAAAAGCCAATATACAGAGTTAATACACATAATGGACAAAAAAATGTTTGGGGTATTATTCACCCCAGAGAAGTATTCTTCACCTGAAAAAAATACTTTTCCTGCAGATTTCTGTTAAACAGTGAGATCTCTTAGTAAGATTTAAAATATAACTTAATGTTCACATAGTCTCTCTGGAACATATTTTATGTAAAATGGAGTATATCCTCTGCTACCTAATTGGATTGCCTAAACAATCTGTATTCTTCTGGAAGGTTAGGGTCAGACTAACACTGTCTTGGGCCATTCACACTCTCGAGGACATATGATCTTCCCTCTTCTTTGTCATGGATCTCAACAAGTTACTTCCATTTCAAAATGTATTTACTGACCAGGCTTGAAGCAGAGTGAGGCCTTTGGATCATGTAATTTTGGATATCATGACAAAAATAACCCCTCTTAGCTTCTGTAAGAGATGCATTGTTTTTGTTTGGTCTTATTCTTTTTTATTTCTAGCTTATTTCAGTGTGTTTTATAAAACAAATCACTTTGTAAAATTTGACAACCTAGATAATCCATTGCATGACACTGCTTTACAGAAATATATGAAAATCCAGAACAAGCCAGCACAGGGGACTAAATAAACTCCAAAGCTAAAATATGGTCATATCTGAGTCCTAATTCTGTTTTCAACAGGCCATTGATTGACAGGTCCCTTAATATTTTTCTCATTTTTGTTTGTGAAGAACTAAGGGGAAAAAGCAATACTGCGCTGGCATGTTTTGTGGCGTCAACATAAGGTAAAATAAGACGTCCATGAAATATCTTGGAAAATAGAAATGCAATCAAGAAATTTCATTATAACGATATAAGGAAAAATAGTCCCATGTGCATGTTCTTAATTATAATTTGCATTTCTTTACAAATGGTTACTTATTAGCATGTATACTTTTAAGTCATTTTATGGCATGGTATTTCATGAAGCCCTTTTTAAGCACCTCATTTCTTTAGTGCTATGGCTTGAAGTACTGCAGTCCCTTCAGCCTACTGCAGACAAAAATGAAAAATGAAAGTAGGCAAAAGAGTTTTCTGGGAGCTGAGCTTGGAAGAGAGCACTAAACACAAAGTGTAATTCATGTGCAATCCTAATTTTTGGCAGAATTTATATTCTTCCATGTTAATAAAACACATATGATCAGGCCCTTTCTTTGTAAATTCATTCCATAGTGAAAAAGAACCTTGAAAAGAAAAGCGAATTTATTTCTTTGGCCCTGGTTTTCTGGGGCTGTATTATCAGAAGTAATCCCACATTTCATGTTTACGGAGCTTTACAGTTCAGAGCTTCTTTCACATACATCATCTCATGTTGTATGATACAACAAGCCAATATGGTCAGCAGAACTGTTAGATTTTTTCTCACCATTTTACAAAAGTCAGGTTAATAGAATTTAATTAAAATGTTTAACTATTTGCAGACCCAAAGACCAAGAGTATAAGTTTCATTCCTATGTATTGGTTACCAGGGATCTCTTTATTCTTGTAACTTAAGCATTGTTTTTGTTATTCTCTCTTCTCTTCTTCCTTCTCCCCCTCCCTCCCTCACTTCCTTCACCTCCTCTCCCTCCCTCCTATCTCTCTTTTTCTTCCTTTCCAGTTTTTTAAATTGAATTTTTCTGTAGCCACTTTCCTCCTTTTATCACCTACTCCTTCTGCTCTCACAGGCAAATTCTGACTTGTCTCTATTTTAAAACAGCCCTCTATTCATTTAGAAAATGTAGTGCCACATTTAACCCTTTTTTGGATTTGTACAAGGGAGCTTCCAAGGTCTCTTCATATGATATTTCTTTTTTCATTTATTTATTTCATCAGATAGGTATTGATAATTTACTATAAGCTAGACTTTATGGTAGGAGCTGCCCTCAAGTATCTCATAGTCCAGTGGTTATTTGAATGAACAAACCATACTCTATCAAGAATTAATAATTTTGCTTAGCTACAGTGCACTGGGTGAATATTGATTGCCGCTTCCACAACCTCTCCCTTCTTATGCTTTGATCTCAGTAATAATGAAGTTCATTCACATCAGATATACCCTGGGAGAGAACATCAAAGCCCTGAATATAGCAATTAGTCCTGGATTTTGAAATCACCAATGGAGGGGAAGACTGTATAGAGAATATAGGTAGTTACATTGTCACCCCCATGGGTATGATTTATGTTTTAAGATTCCATTTATTAAATTTTTTTAACAGAGTCGAAAGTCTAATTTTAATCTGTGTATCATTTTCATTAGGTTGGGGAATAATTGATGCACACAAGTCAGACCTGCTTAAATAACCTGCTAACTTTAAATCTAGAAAATTAATTATCATCAGAACATGACTCAGAACTAGAAGAGTGACCCTTGCTATTGGCAGTAATTTTTAAATTAATTGGATGATTAGGCTACTGAAAATGTGGCTGGAAGAGAAGGGGGGGAAAGAGAGAAGTGGAGGCATAGAAGGGAGAGGTAGATTAGTTAAAATATGTTTACAGAACCTTCTCAAAAGAGGGAACCATGTGTTTCTAGCTTCATTATCAAATGTTTCTTTAAATGCCTACTCATATATCTATAAACTATGTGTTCTATGGTGGCTGCTTTAAAAAATGTTACATGTGGATTAAATAAAATATATGGAGAAACTTTATACTAGGATGTGTACACTTGGCATGACATACACATATGTGAAAGGTTATACTTAAAATACAATACCATTATCACAGACTTTGTTCGACAGTCTTGGAACTTAATGGTACCATTTTATGTATGAACAACTTCATTAGATTGTGTTGCTCTCTCTTGATCCAAGGGAATCAGTGCAGCCCATTTGAAAAATATTTCTTTTCAGAGAAATGTGTTAAAAGGAAACATTTACAGTCTATATGACAATCCTCAAAGCTTCTTATCCTACTGAGATACAGACTCAAATGAAACACTGTCACCCTATCAATGGTACCATAGCTGGAAATGCAAGAGCAGGAAAAAAAAAAGGTATGAAAAACCCATTATACAGGCCTACATTTGCCAAATTGCTTATATTAATCAGGAAGACATTTAGTCTCAGTGTGTATATTTTGGTATTGGAGATGCGTTTAAGACATTTGCTTAAACAATATGCAGATATCATTTATGTCAATATGCATTTATGTCACTGTCACAAATCATACACAGATATATTACATTTTAGCTCTCATCTTTTTCGTTATGGCTACTGAGGGTGTAGCTACACATCTTCTGTTGACTGACATGGCCCTTACTTTGGGGAAGCCATCATGACAGCCCACACTTCTGTGGTGGCTCCAGCTACAGGAGGCCAGAAGTACTGCACTGTGTCCACACTGCCCTTGGAGCCACAGACAACCCAGAGCACTATTGCTTCTTGTGACTGTAACAGAGAATAGCAATTTACAGTGGTCTCAAGCCCTTTGATATGGGGCAAAGATGTTTTCTGGCACACCATTGGATCTTGGGGTTATTTGCATATATTCAGCATTGCTTGTTGTGCAAATGCCTTCTTTGCTTGCCTTTCAAAGTCTGTGTAGAAGTCTAATATGCCCTGATAAGGGCAGCTGAACATTAACATCTGTGACTATAAGAATTCCCCAGTATAGTTCTATTGAGGTGATGTTTAGGGTTCTGAATGTTTTCTTCTTGTCAGTGATATTTCAGCCTCCAAAGAATTATTTCCTCCTTAATTGTGTGAGTAAATTAGTAAAAAGAGGTGTTAGGTTTTGCCCCTGGATCCACTTGTTCTCTAAATGTAGATTTCCCATTCCTTATCCAAAATATGATCATTATAACTAAATGGTATGGATTCTTTAGATAAAAAGTTCAGTATTCACTGATAAAAAAGAAACATTGAACTTTAAGGGGAATGAAGATAAGTATACAGAGGAAGGATAATAGAGATTGATTATTTCATGAACTAAAAAGATGTTATTTCTCTGAAAAAATATAGATGTGCAAGAGAAGTAAACAACTTTTAAGTGAAATCAATGCATAATAGTTTAAAAAGTTTATATGATATAAAACACCTTTTCTTTTGTACTCAGGCCAGGTAATTTCTTAGTGACTATGCAGAGAATGCATAACATCTTTTACATTCATTCATTCATTATAATAGCAAATATTTCTCTACTGTCTATTAAGTCCAGACGACAGTGATTGATGCCTTCATTTAGTGCCTCCTATTTGTCAAGACCACTATGGTACCTTCTTCCAGAGCATTAATGAGCATCTCCAGATCAATCAAAGTAGGTTGGTTCCTTGGCATATGTCTACCTGATCTCCTCTGAATAGGGCTTTCCTACATTGGGTCAAATCGAATTTCTATTTATATGAATCACTGCTGAGAGATAGGGAGATGCAACTGGACTTCTGCCCCTTTTGGTGGACTTTCCTGTTAAGTGGAATGCTCATATTTTCCCACATTTGATAAAAATCAAGCCTCTTCTGCCTACTCATTCCAATACTGGATAAAATGACAGTGTCACACGCAGAGAACAGAACACTCCTTTGGTTGCTTCAACATTCTTTTTTTGGTCTCATTTTTCTCCCTCTCTACTGAGCTTTTGAGTCCAAATTTAGTGGTGATGACTAAGAAATTGCCAGGATGTGACAGAGCATGTAGTTCATTGAGTCCTTCCTTGCTATTTTCCCATAGTTGTAACAATTGCCAAGTTTTTCCTCCTAATGTTGTAGGTGCCATGTTATTTTTAGCAGATATTAAAAGTGCATTTGCAGGATCTGTCCATACAATGGCAGCCTCCTTTTACATACAGCTGATTTTTTGGTGTGGTATTAAGGAAATTCCCTGTAGACTTTTTACTAGTTGATACTTATGTGTCCTGGAATTCACAATATTTAAATCTGAATCTCAGAAATTCAAATTCTATAAACAACAATCGAATGGTCCACCATGTGCTAGGCAATATGACTAGTCATTTTTGAGGGTGGGGAGGTAGATTGGGAAATAAATAAGACAAGTTCCTTGCCATCTGGAGCTAATCATGCACGTGTATGCATCACACACAGGGCCATGCTAGAGATGTAGATAGAGTTTATGGGAGCACAGATATGAGCATAATCAGTTCTGATTGGGAGAGATTATACATGATTCCAAAAACAGTTATATTTGAGCTAAGTCTTGAGGGATGAGAAGATAGCCAGTAGGTAGAGAAATAGAGGAATGACATTCTAAACAAAGGAAATGAGTTGCATCTGTGAAGGCAGAAAGGCACACACGATTTTGTAGTAGAGGATAACACTGGAAGGAATGGTAGTAACTGAATTGTGGAGAATTTTTAACTGCCACATCAAGTTGTTTGTTGTTTTAAGGTAAAATCATCAAAAGTTTCCAAGAAAGGGAACTCGGCTTTAGGAAGGCAAACCTACCAACATAAGAGAAGAGACCAGTTAGCTTATTACAGCAGTCCAGCGAAGAGATAATAAGGTCACAACTAGAGCAGTAACAATGGGAATGGAAGGTGAAGGTCATGGATCATGGACTAGATAACATGTGGATGAATGAACTTAAAGGTCTTATGAAGTTTTAAGTGTGAGCAACTGCCAGGATGATGGACTCCAATTACTGAGACAAGGAACACAGGAGAAGTGGAGGTTAGAGGAAGTGTAACTCTGTGCTTCAAATATTATTCTTCACTTTTTTCTATATTGCAAGTCTCAGCTAAAATACCATCCTCTCTGTAAATCCCTCCCCAGTCCCCCAAGTCAGAATTAGGTCTGGCTTTCTCTGTTCTCATACAATACCTCTTTTACTTTTATTATTATTTTTATACATTGGTACATATTTATGGGGTACATGTGAAATTTTGTTACATACATAGACTTATAATGATCAATCAGGGTATTTGGGTCTCCATCACTTGAGTATTAGTCATTTATATTTGTTGGGTACATTTCAAGTCCTCTCTTCTAGCTATTTTGAAAAATACAACATATTGTTATTTACTATAGGAAATGTCCAAATGATGATTTAATTTCCAAAGAATTTCAGAAATATTCTATGCAGTTGCCCTCATCACTAGAGGAAATGTGGAGATTTTTAGTCAAATTTCTTTGTACTTTCTTGGCTTTCCCTATGTTGAGAAATCCTACAAAGAGGAGTTTTCACAGCCCATAAATAGAACACTTTGGTTCCTAACATGTGACAGTTGCCTTAGAAGTACATTTCTCCTTGAGTAGGTTGAATTTGTGTGAGTCCTATGAGGATCTTTCAAGTGTACCCCTAAGCTGAAATAACCCCAAAAGATACACCAATCTGGGCACTCTGGAGGCCAGTTGGGGGAAATCAGGCAGATTACTGGTTGAAATATGGTTTGTGGACTCCCAGAAAAAAAGGAAAGAAAATTGCTTGAGTGCTTAACTTTAAGAGAAAAGCTGCCTCTCTTGAGGAATGTGTCCCTGTTTTCTGAAATGACTCTGAGAGTCCTTCAGATGTTGTTGCTCAGGTGGTGTGCATTGCTTAGAATGATATCAAATACAAAAATGAAGGAAGGTAGGACCATAAAGGCATTGTTTAAAAAAGACTGGTGTCCCAGAAAGCTTGCAGTATTTTTCACAAGTTTTTTTTTGGCAATATTATTAAAAGTTATTCCTGATAATATCTCAGCAAATTAGCAAAAATCTGATAGCTTCATTGGTGACTCTATCACATGTAGCTCACTTAGCATTTTCCACATTATCTTCTTTTTGCTACTTTGCTATTCTATGGATTACTTATAAATTAAAATCTACTGTTCATTTCATTTGGCTCAGAAATGATCATTTTTCATGGCTGTTTATTGCACAAACACACACAAACACACAAATCTAAAAGGAGGGGTTGTTTTCCCCCAGAAATGGTCTGTTGGGTCAGGAACCCTTCATTTGAATGGCCCAGTTCAAAAAAATACATGGCCAAGTACATGGCAGAAAACCACATTTCAGGGTTCAAAGTCCCCTGGGTGGCTGCTTTCTCATGTATGCTTGTAGAATTACTGTAAATTTCTTGCTTCTATATAGATTTGCTTGTAAATGTTACTGTAAGGTAAGGATGGGGTGAGGGGGATTTTTTTTCTTTTTTAAATCAAGATCCAATGATCTAAAAAGTATCAATTTGGTTTACCTTAAAGTAAAAGGTAGCCTTTCATGGTGACATCCTTTTAGAAATATAGGCAGCAGGCATTGTAGCACAGGTTTCCGCCTGGGGCAATTGACAGCCATTGTTGTCAACCATAGTGTATAATAACTCAAGAATCCATGAAAATTAAGTACAAGGACTGAATGTTTATTTTCTCATATTTAATCCCAAAGGGAACAAAGCTCTGTGTGATAGCATTATGCTTGTCTTTTCAATCCTTGGCTCTTGCATTTGTCCAATATGTAACACTTATGTGGCTGGCTGTAATGTTCCCATTACCTATTACAAAGAGAGTTAATCATTGATCAGTAGCACTTTCATTTAGTGATTTTTTCTAAAGCATCATATGAAATGTTATACATAGTCTGTTGGTTTCCAATGATAACAGTTTATACTATTAAAATACAGCACCCATCATACAAGCTTTGACAAAGTGTATCCTAAACTTCTGAAAGGTAATACCAGATAACGGATGATTCTTTATGAAATTCATGGCTATAAACATTGAGCTTTTGTTTATTTACTTTTGTTGCAGGAACATTTCACACCTGAGTGCAAATTCAAAGAATCAGTGTTTGAAAATTATTACGTGACATATTCATCAATGATATACCGTCAGCAGCAGTCAGGCCGAGGGTGGTATCTGGGTCTGAACAAAGAAGGAGAGATCATGAAAGGCAACCATGTGAAGAAAAACAAGCCTGCAGCCCATTTTCTGCCCAAACCACTGAAAGGTAAATTTCATGTTTTAGGAATTATGGATTATGGTACTAAAAACACTAATTTAAATCAATCCTTTATCACGCTTTTGAAAGTAGAACATAGTTCTTCCACATTAAGGAATCTATACCAAAATTTACAAACATTTTATAACATTCAAAAACATCTGCTCTCCTGATTTTAATTTTTCCATAGTGCATCTACATATAGTAATACCTTACTTAGATGGAAGTAGCTTAGTTGCTAACTCAGGACATCTAAGAACCTCAAATTATGCCAAAATGGTCCCTGGGCAGAGACATAGATGTTAAAATATGTGTATACTTAACACTTAGCAGAAAGCTCCTTGGGGCCTCTCCAAGGGCCCAAAAATATTATTTCAACAATTTTCAGTCATAGTTTTGTTTTCTAGTCATTATTAGCAGACTAATGGCAAATTAAAAAGTGTAAGGGATAGGAATAAGTCATGGAAGATAGGGATATTAGAAGTAGTAAGACATGGTAGAGAAGAGTCAGAAAAATGCCAGCAAAGCAGAGGAAGACCTCAAAGAGGTTACCAGCCTGGGGTTAGCATAGGGTTTTAGAGTAGAGGCAGACTGCCTAGCTCAAATCAGCATAGTACTGTGTGTTTCATACCACGTTCTGGAGCCAGACTACCTGGACCTGAGGCCCAGCTTCACTTTTTACTGAATGGATATCTTGAACAGGTTATGTACCTGTGTGTACCTCAAGGTCATCTGTAAAATATGGATGCGAGTACTTATGTCATAAGATTCTTACGTGGATTAAATGAGATAATGCATACAAAGAACAGTATCTAACATGTTATAAGTGCTACATGTGTACAAACTAGTACTTTTATTTACAGCACAACAATAATAATTTTTACCATTTATTGCACCAAGAATTTGCTAATACTTAACCTCTTAGAGAGGTTCATTTTAAAGTATGACAGAAATCAGTGTTTTAAAATGTTTTAAATTTTTAATATTTGGCTTGCACAGTTTGCTATAGATCATATTTAAACTTCTAAGAGCTTTATTAAATGCATTTTTCATTAATCCTCTGGTATATAACCATAAGTGATAGAAGCTAGGCATTAAAATTCTTTATACACTACTATACCAAGACTAGATTTTGCTTAATCTAATCCAGTCCACTCTCAACCAAGTCCTTGAAAACAGCATTTTTCATGTTTGGCTTACAGCACAGAAGCCTAGTAGTAACTAGAAGAAAAGTTGAGGATCCACTGGGTATGCCCATTGGGTATGCCCGTTTTTTTAAAATTTCTTTTGTTCTGTTTTAGTTTTTTTAATTTACAAAAATTATATATATATATACCTATCATGTACAAGATATTTTGAAATACACACACACGCGCGTGCACACACATTGTGAAATGGCTACATCAAGCCAATTAACATATGTGCTGCCTCACATACTTATGATTTTTGTGGTGAGAACACTTAAAACCTATTCTTAGCAATTTTCAAAAATACAATACATTGGTGTGCCCATTTGAAGGCCTTTTACACCATTTTTATGTGCTTTTCAGTGGCCATGTACAAGGAGCCGTCACTGCACGATCTCACGGAGTTCTCCCGATCTGGAAGTGGGACCCCAACCAAGAGCAGAAGCGTCTCTGGCATGCTGAACGGAGGCAAATCCATGAGCCACAATGAATCAACGTAGCCAGTGAGGGCAAAACAAGGGCTCTGTAACAGAACCTTACCTCCAGGTGCTGTTGAATTCTTCTAGCAGTCCTTCACCCAAAAGTTCAAATTCGTCAGTGACGTTTACCAAACAAACAGGCAGAGTTCACTATTCTATCTGCCATTAGACCGTCTTATCATCCATACTAAAGCCCCATAACTTAGATTGAGCTTGTGCAAAAGAATGCCAAACATTATCAGTGAACTAAATCTGGGAGAAGGACTGCCAAATTTTCTCATGATCTCACCTGTACTTTGGAGATGACAAACCAAAAATATTTCGCAGTACTAATGCTGATCAAAATTTACTCTCCAACCAAGAAAATTTAAAAGACCACAGTTATTCTCCAAACAAAACAAAACAAAAGAAAACAAAACAAAACAAAATTAACTGCTTAAATGTTTTGTAGGGGCAAACAAAATTATGTGAACTGTGTTGTTTTCTTGGCTTAATGTTTTCTATCTACGCTTGATTCAAATGTACTCTTTACTTTGGTATAGTGAAAATTTATTGATATCTGAAATTCAATGGTTCTATAGACTCGGTGTTACCCAAATCAACCAAATTCAGGGTTGAATCTGAATTGGCATCTCAGGCTCAAAGTAATGGTGTTCTCGTGATTTTAGCAATTTCTTTTTTTTTAGATTTGTAGTATTCTGGTCAAGTTCTTGTGCTGTACTTTGTGCATAGAAATTGAGTTGTATTGTCAACCCCAGTCAGTAAAGATAACTTTAAAAATGATTACCCTCAAGTGTAGATTTCTCTTAATTCCATTTATGTATCATGTTAAAATGTTGTGGCTTCTTGTATAAAGACAGGAACTGTGGAACTGTGATATTGTCTTTTGTGTTGTTAAAATATGAAGTGTCTTATCTGTATATGTATGAGTCCTCCTGTCATTGTATTTGGCACGTGAATATTGTGTACAAGGAAATGTTAAGACTGGTTCCCCCTAAACAACATATATTATACTTGCTACTGGAAAAGTGTTTAAGACTTAGTTAGGTTTCCATTTAGATCTTCATATCTGTTGCATGGAAGAAAGTTGGAATCTTGGCATAGAGTTGCATGATATGTAAGATTTTGTGCTTTAATATTTGTTAAAATCTGTGTTCCAAAAGTGAACATAGCATGTACAGGCAGTTTTCTGTCCTGTACACAAAAAGTAAAAAAAATTGTTTAATATTTGTTGTTGTATACCCAAATACGCACCAAATAAACTCTTTATATTCATTCAAAGAAAAATCCTTCAACATGTATTTATTGAGCGTCCATTATGTGCCATTAATTATAGTAGAAACTGGAATTAATCATTGAATAATGTAGATAAAGTCACCCTCCTCGGATAATCTACAGTCTAGAGATTCAGATTAACATGAACACCCTTTAAGGTGTGTTTATCATACTAGTTACTGTACTTTGACTTAAGATTGGTACAGAGGAATTCTCATTCCCGTTCAGTGATTAAATTGTGTAAATGACAGTTCTAGCATTCTCTCTACCATTCACAGTGTCATTTTTCCTCTCTGTTGCTCATTTCTTTCCTCTGGAGAGGGAATACACAGTACTAAATATCTCATGTCCTTTCCACCTCTGAGAGCTAAAGGAAAATATAAACATTCTTAAATGTTGATGACTTTTCTCTAGCTCCCCAAAGCTGCCATTGCCTGGCAGTCCCCGACTTACAATAGTTGAACTTATGATTTTTTGGCTTTACAATGTTGCAAAAGTAATATGCATTTAGTAGAAACAGTACTTCAAGTACCCATACAACCATTTTGTTTTTCACCTTCAGTACAATATTCAATAAATTACATGAGATATTCAATACTTTATTATAAAATGGGCTTTATATTAGATTATTTTGTCCAACTGTAGGCTAGTGTAAGTCTTCTGAGCACATTTAAGGTAGGCTAAGTTATGATGTTTGGTAGGTTAGATGTATTAAATGAATTTCCAACTTATGATATTTTCAACTTATGATGAGTATTGGATGTGACCCCATCATAAGTCCAGGAGTATCTATGTGTGGAAGAAAGAGTGGTATAACAGGTAAAACATAATTGACTAGTGATTTTCAGGGCATTTGCAAAATAAAATTACTGGGACTCAAGGAGCATGCTTTTGCAAGGAGGGGAGGCTGCCCATTTCTAAGATGTTTGGGCCAGATTCAGCATGAGCTCCTAACCTATGCCAGCCTAGTCAAGTCTAGTCACCTTGTGATTTCATCTTAAATCCTACTTATTCTGCCTCATCCTGCCTGAGCTCTAAAAACCACACCTGCTTGAGGTGAGGCTGCCTGCCTATTTTGGACTCACGAACCTTTGCACCATGTTTTAAACACCAGTGGACTCTCACTCAACCACTTCTCCATTTTCAGTCTTACTAATTTTCAATCAGTAATGTAATACATTGTTTCCCTCTTACTCTAAGAATTTTAAGGTTTGGTTATTGACTACCTTGGTTGCTGGTCTAGCTTTTTCATTGTTAAGAAACGGTGTAAAAAAAAAAAGGAAAGAAAAGAAAAGAAACTGTGTAGATCTTCTGGTAATAAACAAATCAGCACTTTGGTGTCTCAGAGAAGCGTGACATAAATAGGAAGGGGTCAAATTACCCAGAAAGAGTCCTTCTGGCTTCCAGCATTCATTTTGAACTGCCTTAAGTTGTTTTTAACAGAAGGTGGTGTTTAAATAAATCAGTTAGTAAACAAATAGTCCTCAAAGAAACCTCCCTACAAGTGATGATACTAGCACTTTCACACACCTTCATTACTTACACACACACACACACACACACACACACACACACTTCAATAGCATTCCTCATGGCAAAAGATATTAGTCCTGCTACCTTCTTGATGAAAGAAGAAAAGATTGTGTAGTCAAATAATTTTGGAAAACACTACAAACACTATTGGTTCTCAGACTTTAGAAGATATCAGTATCACCTGTAAGGCTTACAAGACTCAGATTGATGGATCCCACTCCAGAGTTTCTGATCGAGTAAGTCTAGGTGGGCCCACAGCTTTCCATTTCCAAGTTCCCAAGTGATACTGAGGTGGCTGATCCTGGGGAGCTATACTTTGAGAACCACTGGCATACACTACTCCCTTCTTCAGAATTAGTGTGCATTAGCACATTAAATTCTGAAAATCTCTGTGTTAAAGGAAGTCTACTTAACTTTGAGAAATGCTGAGATATACTTATATGGCCACCAAGCCATATTTTCATTGAGCACCTGTTAACACTGCAGAAGAGTGGTGGTCCTCAAGCCTTCTGTGGGTACTTGAATCACCTGTGGTGTTTTGCATGCTTCCATCATTTTAGGCTGGGCCTGAGAATCTTCTGAATCTGATGCCTACCACAGTTTGAAAACTACTGTACCATGGCATTGCACATGATCTCATGTTGTCACTACTATCTGTGAATGTAGATCCAATGCTTACACTACACACAGTAGGGCAGATTATGAAAAAGAAAACAACCACTTTTTTCAAGCTACCTGCAATTCTTTGAAAGCAAAACAAGCTCCAGTCTTTCTCCACCAGGAGTTTAGTTTATACTTGATGAGAATATGCTCATTACCATGAAATCCTAAAAGGATGAGAGAGAAGTGATCTGTGGCATTCCTCCTTACCACCCTCACTAGTACATTGTCCCCGGCCTAATCCAGTTAATCTCACTGAAGAATTTTTCAAAGACCTCAGCTACACATTTTCTATTTTCCAAGCATCCATTGTCCAAGTGAACACATGGGGGAAAATGAATATCTAATAGGATTATTTCTTCTTCTACACCAGCTGATTATAACCATTCTGTGGATAAGTGGTGGTGGTATCACAAATGATAAACATTTTGACCAAATTTCATGCAAATATGCCTTAGAAGCCTCATTTATCTGAAGTGTGTCCTTCATGGGTAAAATGGAAATGTGCCCTCACTGGCAGACTCTTTAAAGAACATCCATATTTAAACCAGCAGTCTCTTCAAGACAATCTATGCTTTTTCTATTATATTTCTCAAAATTCTTTGAACCTCTAGTCAAATCTATTTCCACATTTTAGGTATTGATTGCAGCAGGACATCACTTGCCACTACCAAAATCTGTACAGGGATATGGCCATGGCAGAATAGATGCGCATTTCCAATTACAAAACAATTGGTAAACTACAGCTAGGGCAGGCCACTAGTACCCCCAAATTCTTAACTATATTTAAAATGGAAAATTTTCATACATTTTGTAGTTCTATCCACAAAAAATGTGGTTCCATGGCTTCACTTGATGCATTTAGCTATCCTGAAATGAAAACACCTGGCTGCCATGCTGGCTTATTCTATCATCTCGGGTGTGCCCTTTCCCTTAATGATTGAGAATGCTATAAGCCATAGTACACTAAAAAGCCTATATCTCTAAATCTGGACTCTCTTTAGCTTCGAGTGAGAGAGAGAAAGAGAGAGAGAGAGAGAGAGAGAGAGAGAGAGAGAGAAAGAGAGAGAGAGAAGTAAAGAAAATTGCAACCTAGAAGAAATGGCCTTTAGGAGTTACTTTCACGAACCATTACTTCCTTGGCCTTTTTAATCTGTAAACATTTTGCTGCTGTTTAGAGGTTGGTTTGAATTTGTTGCACAGGGAACAATAATTTATGCCAAATCAATCAGCCCTTCTGCTAATATAATGTGAGTTCAAGAGTCTGTGTTTCTCATCACATTTACCATAATAAAGAATGCAGAAAACTATATGGCGTCATTTAGGGGATGTTCTAGTTTCTATGTGGATATTCTTGAAGAGGTTTGTCACAGCTACAATTCTGTCATCATGCAGGAAGTCTTTCTAGAACACACAACATGGATGATTTCCAGGTTTAGAATTGTAAACCAATTATCAATCCAATTTTTCATTTTTTGTTAGTTTTTGTTTCAAACACCCTGCCTCTCACGCAAACACTTCACACACACACGCACGCTTGTGTACACACGTAGATGTGTCTCCAAAAGGACTTGAAGATATTCTGTTCCTTTGGGAGTATGACCCTATGTCTATTCAGTAGGGGGACTGGAACAGCCGAGTTCAAATTCCAGGGCTTCCTGGCTTCTGAAGCTGTCCTGCCAGCTAGGACAGTTCTGCACACTAAGGAGTATTTCCCAGGTTTGGCCGACAACATGTTAGCATATCTGCACATTTTGCACTATAAATAATTGTGTGCACACTTAAATAATTTGTTTGCAGTGCTGTGTAAAGTTAGCAATTAGAGTAAAAGAAATGTATGGGGTGATGATTGAGTTTTTACTCAGCTCCTTTGAGTCAATTGCTCAGCTTGTTGGCCGGGTAGATATTTATTACCTTGTAAACTGTTAATGCTGCACAGCACGTTACCAAGGCCTGGATCAAGCATTCACACAAAGATAAATGGATTGACACTGAGTCAATTTTGTAGATAAATAGATATTCTGGGGTTTAGAAATAGAGAAAATTTTTCCTTACTGAGATTAATAAAGTGGAACTCCAATTAGAAGTAACTATTCAGTTTTAATTCTTCATATATGTAAACCTCTCTGTCACTAATACCCTGGAACAAACTGGATGATTACAATCTGAGTGTTCTTTCTTCTTCAAAAATTTCAAAAGCAGAATGAGCTAGTTCTCAAAGTTTGGCTATATTATAATTCCCCTTTTAATGTAAAACAGTGGAACAAAATGGCTCGAACAATGTTTGACTTTCATGAGTCTTGAAGAACATTTCAAAACACACCACCATTACATTTCACCAACACATAGTGTGCTAGATACACACCAAAAACTGCCCTACTGTGTGTGTATTTGTGTGTGTGTGTGTTTGCGTTGTGGAGATAAGACGTCCTGTTACATACTCTCAAGAAGTTTGGGGTAAAGAAAGCTTCAACATTCCTGGCAGTCACATGCAGTAAGTGGCAAAACTGGGCTAAAAATTGGATTCGCAGGTTCTGCTTTTTACAAATTCTCAGTTAAGAGTGGTAGATAGACATGCAAGTATCAAACTTATATTATGATAAATGCTGTAATATAATCAAGGTGCCAGGAGAACAGAATGGAGGAAAAATATTGATGAGGGAAATTTTAAAAATGTTACAGAAGAGTTAATTTTTCAGTAGAATCTTAAAAGGTGAATAGGAATTCAATAGCCAGAAAGGCAGTGTAGATGCACAAGTAAAAAAAGAAAAGAAAAAAGAGTATAAGCAAAGGCACAGAGCCTTATGTGAAAGACACTTGAAGTAGCACTGGGTATCTAGAAAACAACAATTAGCATAGTGTAGCTAGCTGGACAATGAGAGGCAGAGCCCCCTCTGGTATGCAAGTGATGTCAGGTAAATGAACAATCTCCCTGCATTGCCTCATTCCATTATATCTCATTACCTGAAAGAGATCATGAACCACCTAGGTCTGTATTATTGGAGTGTCTCTGAAATCAAGTTGCTCTATATGTTTTGTAGAACCCCAATGAGTAAATTATTCTCTTCATAGAGAAAATCAAAGAAGATGATCTGTGAGAAAAGTATGATTCAAAGCCTTGCCCATTAGGCTGCAGTGGATGGACCTTACTAATTCTTCCATCTCTTCTGTTGGACAACCAGTACTTTCCTGTTCTAAAAGAATCCCTCAGCAATATGGGTAGTTTGAGCAGTACAATCATATAGAACAAGAAAAAAGAAAAGCAAAATGATGAAAGGTAAACTTTCTTTTAACAGTCTTTCCATCTAAAATGTACTTTTTATATGTTAAAGTAACAGATACTCATTTTGAGAAGTCTAAATAGCATATAAAGGTAAAAAAAATAGTAAGTTTTTTTACATGTTCCCATTACCCCAACCCCCAGTTCCTGGTAACCAGCATTCTGCTCTCTGTAACCATGAGTTTGACTTTTCTAGATTCTATTAATTTAAGTGGTACCATGTTGTATTTGTCTTTCTATGTCTGGCTTATATCACTTAGCATAATGTTCTGCATGTTGTTGTAAATGGCAGGAGTTCCTTCTTTTATGGCTAAATAATATTCCATTCTCACATTCTCTTTATACATTCATTCATTCATGGACACTTAGGCTGTTTCCATATCTTGTCTATTGTAAACAATGCTGCAATGAATATGGCAGTGCAGATGTCTATTTTGACATAACTGATTTCATTTCCTTTGTATGTATAACCAAAAATGGGATTACTGGAGCATATGATAGTTCTATTTCTAGTTTTTGAGTAACTTCCATACTGTCTTCCATAATGGCTATACCAATTTACATTCCCATCAACACTATACAAGGGTTCCTTTTTTTTCCCTCACATGCTTATCAATGTTTGTTATCTTTTAACTTTTTGATAATATTATTCTTACCACATGTGAGGTGATATCTAATTTTGGTTTTGATTTGCATTTCCCTTACGATTAATGATGTTGAGCATCTTTTCATATATATGTAGGCCATTTGTATGTCTTCATTGGAAATAAGACTATTCAGGTCCTTCACCCATTTTTAAATTGGGTTATTTATATTTTTGTTATTGAGTTGTATGAGTTCCTTATCTATTTTGGATATTAACCTTTTATCAAATATACAGTTTGCAAATATTTTCTCACATTCTGCAAGCTTCCTTTTCATTTTGTTGATTGTTTCCTTTGCTGTGCAGAAACTTTTTAATTTTATGTACTCCCACTTGTTTATTTTTCCTTTGGTTGCCTGTGTTTTTAGTGTTATATCCCAAAAATCATTGCCAGGACCAATGCCAAACAGCTTATTTCTTATTTCTTCTCTTAGTTTTACAATTTCAGATCTTATGTTTAAATCTTCAATCCATTATGAATTGATTTTTATGTGTAGTGTAGGATAAGGATCTAATTTCATTTTTTTTTGCATATGGATATTCAGTTTTCCAAAAACCATTTACTGAAGAGACTATTCTTTCCCCTAGGCTTATTCTTAGTAACTTTGTTAAAGATTAGTTGATTATATCTGTGTGGGTTTATTTCTTGGCTCTCTATTCTGTTTCATTGGCCTATATGACCTATGGTACTGTTTTTACACCAGTACCATACTGCTTTGATTACTACAGATGTATAATATAACTTGAAATCAGGAAGTTCGATAGCTCCAGCTCAGTTCTTCTTTCTCAAGATTATTTGTTTTAGCTATTCAGGGACTTTCGCGGTTCCATATGAATTTTATGATTATTTTCTATTTTTGTGAAAAATTCCATTAACATTTTGATAGGGATTACATTGAATCTGTGGATCGCCTTGGTTAGTATGAACATTTCAACAATATTAATTCTTCCATTTGT
The DNA here is from genome assembly GCA_963575035.1 of Avahi laniger. NCBI lineage: Eukaryota > Metazoa > Chordata > Mammalia > Primates > Indriidae > Avahi > Avahi laniger. Next base: position 42,327 of record CAUYSK010127719.1, read on the forward strand.
GAACCCAGGATGTTATTCTATTTATTTGTCTTCTTTAATTACTTTCATCAATATTTTGTAGTTTTTAATGTACAGATTTTTCACCTCCTTGGTTAAATTTATTCCTAAGTATTTTTTTTCTTTTTGATACAATTGTAAATGGAATTATTTTCTTAATTTCTTTTTTGGAAGGTTCATTGTTAGTGTATAGAAACACAACTGATTTTTATATGTTGATTTTATATCCTGAAACTTTACTGAATTCATTTGTCAGTTGTGACAGGTTTTGTGTGTGTGTGTGTGTATGTGTGTATAGTCTTCAGGGTTTTCTGTATATAAGACCATGTCATCTGAAAACAGACAATTTTACTTCTTCCTTTCCGATTTGGATGCCTTTTATTTCTTTTTCTTGCCTAATTGCTCTATGCAGAACTTCCTGTACTATGATGACTGGAAGTGGCAAGAAGGGGCATTCCTGTCTTGTTCCTGATTTTAGAGGAAAAGCTTTCAGTATTTCATTGTTGAGTATGATGTTAGCAGTGGGCTTGTAATATATGGCCTTTATTACATTAAGGTACATTCCTTCTATACTTAACTTTTTGAGAGTTTTCATCATTAAAGTATTTGAATTTTTCAAATGCCTTTTCTGCATTTATTAATATTAAGATTAACATTAATTAATATTAACATTAAGATGATCATATGACTTTTAACCTTCATTTTGTTTATGTTAATTGATTTGTGCATGTTGAACCATCCTTGCAATCCAGGGATAAAAATGCTACTTGATCATGGTGAATGATCATTTTAATGTGCTGTTGAATTCTATTTGCTAGTATTTTGTTATGGATTGTTACATCTATGTTTAACAGGAATATTGGCCTGCAATTTTCTTTTCTTACAGTGTCTTTGTCTGGCTTCGATATCAGAATAAATCTGGCTATATAGTATGAGTTTGGAAGTGTTTCTTCCTCTTCAACTTTTTGGAAGAATTTGAGAAGGATCGGTGTTATTTCTTCTTTAAGTTTTTGATAGAATTCTCCAGTGAAGCCGTCTAGTCCTGGGCTTTATGTTGTTGGCAGGGATTTTTTGATTACTGATTCAATCTCCTTTTTCAGTATTTGTACAGATTTTCTATTTCTTCATGATTCAGTATTGGTAGGTTGTATGTTTCTAAAAGTTTATCAATTTCCTCTAGGTTATTCAATTTGTTTGCTTATAATTAGCCACAGTAGTCTCATTATCCTTTGTATTTCTATGGTATCAGTTATAATGTTTTCTGTTTCATTTCTGATTTTGTTTATTTGTGTTTTCTCTCTTTCATTCTTAGTTATTCTAGCTAAAAGCTTGCCAATTTTATCTTTTCAAAAAACCAACTGTTAGTTTCATTGCTCTTTTTTTTTTCTAGTTTCTATTTCATTTATTTCTGTTCTGATCATCATTTCCTTTCTTCTGCTGACTTTGGGATTAGTTTGTTGTTCTTATAGTTCCTTGAAGTGTAAAGTTAAGTCATTTATTTGAGTTCTTTCTTCTTAATGTAGGCATTTATTGCTATAAACTTCCTTCTTAGAACTGCTTTTGCTACATCCCATAAGCTTTGGTATGTTGTGTTTCCATTTTTGTTTGTCTCAAGATATTTCTTTTTTTATTTCTCTTTTGATTTCCTTTTCGACACTTTAGATATTCAGGAGTGTGTTAATTTCCACATATTTGTGAATTTTCCAGTTTTCCTCCCATTATTGATTTCTAGTTTTATATTATTATGGTCAAAAAGATAGTTGATATGATTTCAATATTCTGAAATTTGTGAAGACTTGTTCTTTTTGACATAACATTTGATCTATCCTGGAAAATGTTCTGTGTGCACTTGAGAAGAATGTGTATTCTGCTGCTGTTGTATGTAATGGTCTGCACAAGTCTATTAGGTTCATTTGGTTTAAAGTATAACTCAAGTCCAACGTTTCCTTATTGATTTTCTGTCTGGATAATCTGTCCATTGTTAAAAGCTTGGGTATTAAAGTCCCCTACTTCTGTATAATTACAGTGTATCTCTCCCTACAGATCTATTGATATTTGCTTTATATATTTAGGTGCTACAATGTTGGGTGCATATGCATTCAAAATTATATCTTTTTCATGAATTGACCACTTTATCATTACATAGTAATATTATATAATGATATTCTTTGTCTCTTGTGACAATTTTTTACTTAAAGTGTATTTTGTCTAATACAAGTATAACTGTCCTTGCTCTTTTTTGGTTTCCATTTGCATGGAATAATTATTTAAATCTCTTCACTTTCAGCCTATGTGTGTCATTAAATCTAAAGTGATTGTCTTCTAGGAAGCATGTAGTTAGGTTTTCTTTTTTTATCCATTCAGCCACTCAATTTCTTTTAATTGGAGAATTTGGTTTATTTTCATTTAAAGTAATCATTGATAGGTAAGAACTTACTATTTCTAAAAATGTTTTCTGGCTGTTTTGTCAGGAGTTTTGTTCCTTTCTTCTTCTCTTGCTGTCTTGCTTTGTGATTTCATGGTTTTTCTATAGTAGTATGGTTTGATTCCTTTCTCTGTATGCTTATGAATCAATTATAGTTTTTTGCATTGTGATTACCAAGAGATTTACATAAAATATCTTATAGTTATGACAATCTATTTTAAGTTGATAACAACTTCAATTGCATATAAAAATTAATTCTACTTCCCATTATTTTATGATTTGATATCACAATTCACATATTTTTATTTCATGTATTCATTATCATGATTTCTTTTTGTCAAACTTCTTATTTTGTTCATGTAGTATTTTTCTGATTTTGCTGATTTGCCTGTGTTCTCTTGTAGCAGTTTGAGCTTCCTTAAAACAATTGTTTTGAATTCTTTGTGAGGCAATTTGTAGATCTCCATTTCTTTAGTGTTGTTTACTGGAAAATTATTGTGTTTCTTTGGTGGTGTCATTTCCTTTTTTTTTTCTCTGTGTATGTGTGTGTGTGTGTGTGGTGTGTGTGTGCTCCTTGAAATGTTTTGTTGCTGGGCTCACATTTGAAGAAGTCACCTCCTTTGGTCTATACTAACTGGCTTCAGGAGAGAGACTCCTACACCATTCAGCCTGGCTAGGGTTCTGAGGCTATTTCACGTCTTTTCTTTTTTTTTATTATTATTATTATTTCAAGGTATTGTGAGGGTACAAACATTCTAGTTACACTTTATGTCTTTGCCTCACCCAAATGCAGGTTAAAGGCGTGCCCTTCCCTCCCTTTAAGTGCTCCCCATGTCCTTTAGTTGTAGATTTGCCCCCCCATCCCCCTAATCCCTGGAGAGTATTTCTGCCATGTGATCATCCTAGTGTTGATCAGTTAGTACCAATTTGATGGCGAGTACAAATGGATCCCGTTCTTCTGCTCTT
>CAUYSK010127721.1:0-33138 GCA_963575035.1 Avahi laniger
TAATTGGACAGCTAAAAATATATAGAAAAAATTAGCCGGGCATGGTGGCGCATGCCTGTAGTCCCAGCTACTTGGGAGGCTGAGGCAGGAGGATCGCTTGAGCCCAGGAGTGTGAGGTTGCTGTGAGCTAGGCTGACGCCACAGCACTCTAGCCCAGGCAACACAGTGAGACTCTGTCTCAAAAAAAATAAAAAAAAATAAAAATAAAAGTGGGTCTTAAGAAACTGTCACAGACCAGAGGAGGTTAAGGAAGCATGAGACTAAATGTAACATGCTAACATGTTTGGGATCCTGGAACAGAAAATGAACATTAGGGAAAAACTAGTGAAATTTGAAGACAGTGTGAGTTTAGTTAACACTAATGTGTCCATGTCGGTTCCTTAGTAATATCAAATGTTAATAAAAGGGGGAACTGGGTCAGGGGTGTACAAGAACTCTCTAGACTATCTTTGCAACTTTTCTGTAAATCTAAAATCATCCTAATTAACCATTTATTCAAATTTTCAGAATGTATCGGATATAAGCACAAATGAGCAAACAGGCTCAGAGTTGAAGCCACTTATCACAGGTTACACAACCAGTTAGAAACAGTGGCTCATGGGCAGAAAGACCCAGCAAACATCTCCCAAGAGAAGGCGGCCCCTGTCACTGGGGACCCATTTGTTTTGCAGTGAAGGGCAATGTCGTATTGTGGAAGGGTGGATTTGTTCCCAAATATCACAAGAGGCTGACATGTTTTACTGAGAATCCACACCTGGTCCTATGCAGTTCAGGAGTCAGGCATGTTCTCCCAGCAACTCCCCAGGAAATTCTCCTTTTCTCCCTGGCTCCCAGGAGGCCCAAATGGCCTCTCTGAGTCACAATACTGTTTGCCAAGGGTTCTTGGCCCCGTGGCTCAGGATCTCAAGCCAGGACATATGAATCAGGGTACGGGACAAGAAGGGGACTAGGGAGACCAAGGGTGGTCCAGAAAGGGAAGAGAAAAGGGACAACTCATCCTGAACACCTACCAGGAGCTGGTACGGGGCAAGACATTTTAGACCTATGTGACCTCATTCCAGCTCCCAGCCCCAAAAGGCTGGTTTGATTATTCCCGTTTCACCGATGAGGAAACCAGTCACACTGGCTTCTGTCTGCACCATGGCTCCCTCCTGCCACCTGGCCTTTGCCCTCTGCCTGAACCACCCTTTCTTTCCTATTGCTGAGTTAACTCCTCCTTGACCTTGAGGCCTCAGCTCAAATGTTACTGCCTGTTATGGGAGGACTGTGCTCCCCTCCCCGGTTCACGTGTTGAAGTTCTAACCCCAGCACTACCCAATGTGACTGGATTTGGAGACAGAGCTTTTAAAGAGGTGATTAACGCCTGAGCTCAGGAGTTCGAGGCTGCAGTGAGCTATGATTGTGCCACCGCACTCCAGCCTGGGTGTCATAGCGAGACCCTGTCCCTAAAAGGAAAAAAAAAAAAAGCAGCTAAGTTAAATGAGGTCCTTAGGGTGGGCCCTGGTCCAATGTGACTGGTGTCCTTACAGGAAGGGAAGATGAGGACATAGACGTTCACAGAAGAAAGATGCGAGAAGACACAGAGAAGGTGGCCATCTGCGAGCCAAGGAGAGAAACCTAAGAAGAAACCAATCCTGCCCACACCTTGATCTTGAACTTCCAGCCTCCAGAACTGAGAAGACAAGTGTCTGTGGTTTAAGCCACCCAGTCAGCAGTACTTCGTCTTGGCAGCCTGACAGACTAATAGGCGGCCTCAGAGAAGCCCTCCTGACCCCTGAGGCCTGGGTCAGGACCTCGTGAGCACCATTTCCATCATGGCGCCTCTCGCAATTCCAATATTCTGCTTATCTGTGCGACTGTTTGACTAACGGCTGTGTCCCGCGTAGAGGGCGAGCTTGCGAGGGCACAGACGGGGACTGCCCTGGGCTTTGCCAGGGCCTCGCATGGGGCCTGGCGCGCAGTAGGTGTCCCCTACCCTGCGCTGAATGAGATGCCAGAAGCCTACAAAGTTCTCGGGCCTGGGGACTCTCTGGCCTCCCTCTGTGCCTCCATTCCCTGACCACAAGACAGCAAATCCAAGGCTTCTGGAACTTTTAAATTTCATTTCTCTTCTTCAGCTGAGGCTTCCCTGGGGCCCCGCGGCTCTGTCAGGCTTGGTTTCACCCAGCAACTTTAAATCAAATTCAAACGTAAAATTCATTCCTGGAGTCAGCAAAAGAAAAGGTGCCTCACCCTGGACCACGTGTCTCTGTCTCTCCTTGAACCCTGCTCTGCTCCCCAGTTCACAGCCATTCCCAAATCCTGCCGACTCCCAGGGGCTATGTCCCAACACCTCCCTCCCCAGAAGCTCATTGCCAGGGGCCTAGAGACATGAAGTAAAGGCTCAGAAAGGGAAAGAGAGTGGCCCACGGTCACACAGCCAGGGAGGGACTGGTGCGCTGAGAATCTCAGCTCCAGCCTGGTCCTGTCCTGGAGCATCAGCATGGCCTCTGTCCACACAGGTGTCCTCAGCCCCAGGGGAAACCGCCCCACCCAGCAGGTCTGGTCTGAACTAAGGAGGAACCGGCAGGAGCTGGCCTCAGGCCCAGCAGAAGTCCTGGGGCACAGGGAGCATGTGACCTGCCCAGGGCCACACGGCTGGTAAACAGTGGAGCCAGAGCTGGAAGTGCTGCAGCGAGAGCCACGCAGCACTCGGCCACCTTGTCCCTTCTGAATCAGCGACATGATTATGCAGGAGCTCACGCAAAGCTGGGTAGGAAATGTTAGGAATCTGAATTCAAATCCAGCCATGTGACCTCAGGCAAGGAACTCCGTCTCTCTGGCCTGTGTCCTCAACTATAACAGGGGGTCATGGGTGTCTACCTGGTGGGGGATACAGTGAGGGTTAAATGAAACGACGTCGGTGAAGCCCTTAACATAAAGCGGGGTCCAGCTCACATACACCCCACCCCAGCCATGGATCCTTGTCCTTGCTGCTGCCCTGCCCTGTGGTCCCACTGCCGTGTCGCAGAACCGGCGTTCCTTATCGCTTGCTCTGTGACGGTGCTGAAGGGGCTCAGTGCAGCTCACTAGAACTTTCTCAACATCTCCTTGGTCTCTGCTTACGACTTATACAGAGGAGAGACACTCCGGAAGCAGGACCCTCGGCCTCCTCTGCAGGGAAGTCAGAGGACACCGGACGGCTTGGTGGGGCGGGCCCAGTGCACAGGCAGGGAGAGGATGGCGGGGGACTCTGCCCCTACCGAACTCCACGACCTCCCGCGAGCCCTTAACAGTGGGCGGGAGGCAAACTCAGACGCTGACCAGCTCCTCCTAGCTCTAAAAGAGAATCCTGTGCATTAGCCTTGGCCTACACATGCATCAGATGTCTCTGAAAGGACAGGCACGACGCGGGTCACAGAGGCACCTTCCGGGGAGGGAGCTGAATGGCGGGCGGCGGTGGGGGTGGGGGAAGAAAAGAGGAGGGAAGGAGATTTTTTAGCATATCTTTTTAAACTTTTGCATTTTGAATAATGCGAATGCACATTATTAAGCAAAGTTGAAATTAAAATACTAAAATTAAAAATGATAGCAAAATCCAGATTCCAGGTGAGCGGAATGACCCGTCCTGTGCCTTCCCTGTGCTGCTGCCTGTGTCATTCCTGCCGGTAACTAACCTCTGGCCACATGGGGGCTTGGCTGATGGACAGTGAGCTGAGGAAGAGTCGCTGTGGACCTCAGTGTCCCCCCCGGACCAGGAGAGCTGCGGAAATCCACATCACAATTTAACACCAATTTGCCGGTCTCTTCTTTGGATCAGATCAGGGGAGGGCATGAAACATTCTATCGTGGGAGCCCCGGAGTGCGTGCAGGGCGGTGAGCTCATGAAAACCCAAGGGGCCTTGCACTCTGAATGAGATTATTGAGGCATCACCTCGGCAGCCCCCTTGTTTTACTGATGGGGAAACTAAGGCACAGAGCAGGAAAGGGACTGTGCACCGAGATCACACAGCTGCACTGGTCCACCGCCTCCCCACCGCCCTGCACTACTCACCCCCCAACAGCGACAGTCGGGGGGCTCCATCTGCACTCAGTTGGTCCCTGCACCCTCCAGAGGCTGCACTGGCAGGAGGAGAATCCGGCCTGGACGTGGCCCCCTCCTCTGTCCATCGAGGCTGGAGGGTCGGCGGTGCTGGGCCAGGCCGGGCCTTACAGGCTAAGGTCTGGAGTCTGGTCTTTGTCCTAAGAGCCCCTGGGGAGCCACTGAAGGGTTTTAGGCTAGGAACTGATGTCTGATTTATGTTTCGGAAGATTGCTCTGGCTGCTGGGTGGAGTACGGCCTGGAGAGGCGAGGAGGGAGAGGGGCTGAAGCCAGAGCAGGGCAGCAGGAGGGGGCCTGAGAAGGCGCCACGGGAAGGTCAGCTGATTGCAAATGGAAAAACTATGTTCCTCCTTGGGAAGTGAGTCCCCTGTCCCCAGACGTGTGTAAACCCAGGCCCAACCACAACATTATGGAGCTATTGCGGAGGGGAGTTGACGAGTGTGACCACAGTGCCAACATTCCAAGTCACCTCCTCCAGGAAGCCTTCCCTGGCCCCCAAGGCTGTGTTGGCAGCCCGCTGGGTATTCTCCATTAGATTATCCTGGGTCATAATCATCGAGTTCTGGGTTTCTGTGTCCTTCCCCACCACAAGGAGACAGGGGCCACTTCTCTCCTCTCTGGACTCCCAGGGCTCAGGAAATAGCCTGGCACATAGTAGGCCCTCATATGTCACTTCCGTTCCCTTCCTTTTCCTTCTCCCCCGAACACCTCTGGCCTCAGGGCTTTCATCTGGGTATCCCCAAAGCCCAGCCCAGATGCTGGCACACAGTAGGCACTCAGTAGATGTTTCTTGAATTGGATTCTCCTCAGGGCAGGGATCTAACACACAGTAGGAACTCAACAAATGTTCAGCCCTTTCTTCTCAAGGGCAGAGTCAACAGTATTGATAGTAGGGAGATTTCCTGGGAGTCTTCTTCGTTCCCGGCACTGCTCAAAGCACTTGAGGCGGGACTATGGTTAAGTTCATTCTGCAGACCAGCAAATGGAGGCCTATGTGGGGGTGTCTGCTTGGCTACACAGCTGTCACAGTGGAGCCAGAGTTTGAACCCAGGCCCCCAGGCTCCGAGACTCGAATTTGTGGCCTAGCTCTGAGGGCCCAGCAGCGGCCACTGCTCCTGGCACGTAGTAGGTACTGAGGCGTGTCTGTATCAGGCCGCGGAAGGTCACAGTCCCCCCCCCACGCTGGCTGCCACAGGAAGCCGCAGCACGATCCTACCCTCCTCCCAGGCATGGGCCTTCCTCTCGCCCGAGCGGGCCAGGCCGTCCCAGGGGGCCGATGCCAGCCCAAGCCTGCCCAGGTCCTGCCGCCCACGCGGCCTCGCTGAGCCGCCAGCAGGCCAGCAGCGTGGCCTGCCCCAGGGGACCCAGCCTCCTTCAGCTGCTGAGGGGCCCAGACAAAGGCCCAGCCCCTTGGCACTTGGGCTGCCTTCTCAGCCTCCTCCTCTGGCTCCAGGGCACTCAGAGGCTGTTTTCTCAAGGAGGTCAAAGAGGGCAGGATGAGGGGAGGGCAGAGGCCGAGCAGTTGGAAGGATAGGCCGGGTTCACAGGGCAGGAAGCAGGGCAGTCCTACAAAGCCAAGAGGCCCAGAAATCAGGCGGGTGCAGGGCTGGCGAGGGCTGGCGAGGGCATGCTCTGGCAGGTCCGGCTCCTCTCCCTGTCCGCACACTGGCACCCAGTGGGTGCCAATCACGGTCTGCTCAAGACTGACCCTTGCAGGTACCGAATGCTGCCAGGGTGGGGCCCTGGCACACAACATCACCAAGCCTCCCCACGAGAGAGGGCTTCACACTCGCGCTGGGGAGGGCAGGGTATCCAGGCAGCTATTAATCAGCTCCCCAAATTAGTCCAAAGGAAACTGAGGCTCCGACAGGCAGAGCAACTTGCCTAAGGTCATGCAATTAAAAGTGAGGCAGACGTGTCCTCCCAGGTCTATCTGATTGCAATAGATGGTGGCTTCCCACTGCCTTGTCTCTTTACAAACAATTAAAAATAAAAATAAGAAACAACTAACATTTCTCCAGCATTTAATATGTGTCAGGCACCATGCTTGGGGCATTACCTATATTAAGTCATTGAATCCTCACGACAACCCTATGAGGTAAGAACTATTATTACATCCATTTTGCAGATGAAGAAACTGAGGCCAGGCAAGGTAGAGCAATGTGCCTAGGGACAAAGAGCAAGTATGTGGTGGAATGGGGTTTCAACCCAGCCACCCGAGCCTGCGTACTAAACCACCGTTCAATCCCAGGCAGACGGACGGACAGATGGACAGACTGACGGATGGGACTGAGGGATGGGAGCTCTGCCCCATGTGCACCAGGCCTCAGCATGGGCACCTAGTAAGTGCTGGGCCAGCAGTAGCCGTGATGACCCTGTGCTTTCTGACACAGCCCCTGCCAGAGGGGCCCCGTGTCCCCCGCAGGGCTCAGGCGAGGGGCTGCGGGCAGTGTGCCTGGCTGCTGGGCGGCCGAGCTCCCTTGCCGAGCCGAGCCGAGGAATGACGGATGTGCCCGCCGCCGCAGGGAGCCCAGGGTAGAGCAGTTGCCTGGAAACAGGCTGCTCTGGCGGCCCACACTCAGACCTTTGTCACCATCTCAAGGACCTTTTTTTTCTCTTCCTCCTTTTTTGCTGGAGCCAGACCCGGCATGCAGGTGAGAAAATGCAGCCAGCCCCACCAGCAGCCCCCGTCACAGGGGACCGCGGGGGCTCGTGGCTCCAGGCGGGGGAGAGGGAGGCGGTGCAGGGAGAGAAGAGGGAGCCTGCGGCGGGGGTGAGGGGGGAGACAGTGCTCCACGGGCGGCCCAGCCAAGGCTTGGAAAAATCCTGACGCTGGGATGTGTCTCTCACTGGCTTTATGTTCTCCCAGCCTCTCTGACAAAAAATGAGCCTTAGTCCTTTCCCTGAATGGCGCAATACTAGAAGCATCCGTTTCTAGAGCTGAGGGTGGTGCCCCAAGGATCTGGGCAGGGCTGGGCCTCTGGGGGGCCCAGAGCAGGGGGACAGGTGTGGTGCCCCCAGCACAGCAGGCACTAATTGGCTCTTGCACTGGGGGGCCCTGAGAGGGGATTAACTGGGCCCTGGGGAACTGGCTGGGGATGGGGCCACGCCCCAGCCAGGGCTGGGCTTGGGGACAGGAGTGTGGAAGGGCTAACAGCATTGGCTCGAGTGTCAGACCAGCCTGGGCTCGAGTCCCAATCTGCCTCTTGGGCAAGTCACTTCGCTTCTCCGTGCCTTGCTTTCCTCCTCAATGGGGAGGACTTAAAAGGCAGCTGTGAGGGTGAAGTGATATAACCCGTGTAGAGTACCTAGCACACAGTGAGTGCTCGATGAAAATCACCAGTCATCTTGCCCTGAGATGCCACGAGGTGCCTGGGCCCGGGGTGTTATTAGGATGATTTTGTTCTCGTCCCTAAGCACTCAGAGAGGCGGGAGGTCCCCAGCCCCTCACTGGACACATGCAGCAGCTGGGACTCCAGGAGGGATGGGGTCTGCCCAGGTCGGACACAGGGAGGGTGAGGTGTCAAGTTGACTTCCACGCCCCACTCAGGCTTCCGATTTCACTATCTCAGCCTCCCCAACCAACAGTGCTGTATGCTGACCCTGAAAGTCAGACCTCAATGCCGCCTGCCCCAAACCCTCCTTGGCTCCCCAGTGCCCAGATAAAATCCAGGCTGATTTGCCGGGCATTAGAGGCCTGTGTGATGCAGCCCTGCTCACCCCAGGGTTAAATGACAACTCCGTGTCTCTGCACAGATCGTCTCCTCTGCCTGGAACGCCCACCGTCTGCTTAGCACCTTGGCGAGCCTCAGCTCAGCACTCCCCAGGTCAAGCCAGGGACTCCTTCTCCTGTGCTCCATGACACGCTGTCCACAGCGGCTCCACAGCCTGGAAGCCCACCTCCTGGAGTCTCCACCTGCATGGAGAATGCAGCCTGGCCTGGCCTCGAGGTCCTGCAGGCAGGCCCTATCTCCCAAATCTCTGCCCTCCCTCAACCTGCGCAGCTTCTAGACCCGTACCCTCCTGGGCCCACCGCAGACTGACTGTCCATCTGCGCCTCCTCTTCTTTGCTCAGCACCCCCTCCCCATGCTGCGGGGGCCTTTCCCTGACCACCCAAGCCACAGGCAGGCAGCCCTTGGACCCCACTGTCCTGCAGGAGCCGCTGTGTTCCCGGGCGGGCAGAGGGGGAGCGGAGGGGAGGCAGGGCCAGAGCTCCCCTTTACCAGATACCTACTCTGGGTCAGGCCCTGTTCTAGGCACACGGCCACACGGTATTGCAACGATTCCACTCTCGCAGAGGAGCAGAAGGAGGCTGAGGCTCGGAGAGAGTAAGCCTCCCTCTCGCTGAGGGCCCGAGGCCTCGCTGGGCTTTCCCTGCTGCCTGTGCTGCTACTGTGGCATTTCGGGGTCCCCAGGGGCTGTCGCTGGGCTTGCATTCCTCATGTTCTCCCACCTGAGCCAGCACAGGCCCAAGACGGTGTCAGTGGTGACACTAACAGCAGTAATAATAATATCAGCTGATTATGGGCACCATTTAGGTGCCAGGCTCCAAAATCCACATTATGCTAAAGTTGAAGATGAGGAAACTGTGGTCCAGAGAGGCAAAGTGACTTATGTAAAGTCACACAGCTGAAAAGTCATACAGCCAGGATTTAAACCCCATGATAGAAAAGCCATGATGTCCTGGAGCCCAGGATATTGCCTGGTCTCCCAGCCAAGCTGGCACCAACCCCCCGGCAGCTGTGGCCCCAATTCTGGCCACTAGGCCCTAAGTTTGTCCCCGGTGGCCACCCACTAATTAGCCAGGCGGCTTCTGCTTGCTCAGTGGCTGTTTTGGAGCAATTCTCCCAGGATAGGCCGAGCTTGCAGGAGCAGGAAAGGTAATTGCTAATTTGTATGAGAGGAGACAAAGGGGACAAAGGCACCCTTGCCTGCCCAGGTGCAGCCTGAGCCGGGTCACATCCAGAACCACCCACTGCTCGCCACCCCCCACGGCGGGCTCCGGAGACGTCTGTCTGTCCCCACAACACATCCACACACAGTCTCTGTCCAGTTTGGGCTACCCGGCCACGCCCCAGGAAGAGCAAAAGAGAGCGTTACCATGGCCCTGTCACCCCTCGGAGCACCGCGGGGGAGGTGGACGAGGAGCTAATGACTCCGAAAACCGAAATGACTCCTACGAGGGCTCCGTCATTTTCTGAGCACTCTGAACCTCACAGTCGCTCACGGGTCGATGTTGCTCATCCCATTAGAGGCGAGAACACTGAGGCACAGGGACCAAGTGACCAGCCAGGCCTCCCGGCGGGGAAGTGAAGGAGCCAGGGTTAGAATTCAGCCGTCCCTCTCCTGACTCTGTGCTGTGTCCACTGGGCTCTGAACCGCGATTGTCCAGTTCAAGTCTCCCATTTCGCAGCTGAAGAAACTGAGGGCAGAAGGCTATAGAATCGAAAAAGCTGGGCTTTGGAGTCCCAGCTCTGCCTCTATGCCCTGTATGCTTCACGATATCATCTTTCCTCTTTGTGCCTCAGCTTCTTCGTCTGTAAAACGGGCCTAGAAATCCCTGAGTCGTGCGGGCCCCGGGGAAAGGACGTCTGGGTGCTTCGGGTGCTGCACAGGGGTGAGCTCCCTGATCTCTGGTGCAGAGAAGTCAGTCGGTCCAGCGCCCACGGAGGCTGACCCCGGGTGGGGCTGGGAGCTGGGGCCAGGAGCCCCAGGAAACGCAGGTCCAGGCTGAGCAAGAAGGGAGCAGAGACTGGAGGCCAGACCGCGGCCAGGAAGGCGGCCGAGGGAGGAGGGGTCAGTCCTCCCGCACGAGCCCGCCTGCCAGCACCCGTGGAGCTGCACCAGCCCCCTGGGACCGGGGATCAGGCAGGCCCGGCCCACATCCCAGCTCCCCCATCCCTGCCAGGCATGCTGCGCTCCGACCCTCAGCTTCCTCACGGGCTGTCCTGAGGCTCAGAGAAGCCGACAGGGACGGGCATCTGGGTGACAAGGCATGGGGCCGGGCCGCTGGGAGAGCAGTCTGGAGACCCGGCCCTCCCTGCCCAGCAAGGCCAGACACCGGATGGACAAACGGGCCGAGTGGACGATCACATGAGGCACCTCTTCCTCTTCTCGCCGGGACCTGCCCCCGATGCCGCCTGCCCGCGGCCCGAGCTTCCCCACACTGCGGGCCTTTCAACATCCTTACGACAGACCTCCCGACCCGCGAAGCCAAGCCTTACAAAACCTGCTCGGGGACCACAAATCTGAAAGTCACTCTACTGCATGGCACACATGTGCAGGTGGTGTGGGGGCGTGTCCATGCGCAGTGCCCACTCACCCTCCGCCCCCCGGGCTCTCGGAGCCAGGCGCCCTCGGTCCACCCTGCCTCACTGTCACCCTGGGCAAGTCGCTCACCCTCTCCAGTCTCAGTTTACCGTTCTGTAAGTGGAGGCTATTCTGTCTTGCCCCCGCTTCTTCATGGAGTTCTTAGAAGACTCAAGTGATAGGGACAAACTTTCGACAGGAATGAAAACGATTCAAAGTCACACCAGGGCGCTAGGTTCCGGCTTTCAGCATTCCCTCAGCACCTTCTGCAGAACAGGCCCCAGGCTGGGCGCTTAAGCACTCGCTTCCTGGAGGGTTCTCTGCAAGGCCCATCTCAACCCTGATCTACAGGCACCCTACCCCTGCTTTGTAGTTGAGGACACTGAAGCTCGGAGAATAATCTGGCTGAGATCACAGAGCCGGAAGGTGGTGGCCCCAGGATTCGAATCCAGGGCCCTATAAGAATCGGCTGCTTGGAGTGAGGAGATGGAGGATGGTGTTCCCTTTTCCAAGTCTCCATGAGTCTTAAAACCCACTCGACAGTGGCCGGGCATGGTGGCTCATGGCTATAATCTTAGCACTCTGGGAGGCACAGGCAGAAGGACTGCTTGAGGTCAGGAGTTCAAGACCAGCCTGAGCAAGAGACCCCATCTCTACTAAAAATAGAAAAATTACCTGGGTGTAGTGGTGCATGCCTACAGTCCCAGCTACCCGGGAGGCTGCGGCAGGAGGATCGCTTGAGCCCAGGAGTCTGAGGTTGCTGTGAGCTAGGCTGATGCCACGGCACTTACTCTAGTCCGGGCAACAGAGTGAGACTCTGTCTCAAAAAACAAACAAACAAACAAACAAACAATCAAATCCACTCTACAATTAGAAGATATGGAGGCTGCTGCCCTAGCACCAACTGGGAGGCTGACATGACCCGCTCTCACCGTGATGGGCTGAGGGTTCAGAAATCGTTTTGTTCTAAGGCCCAAGGTCCCGAAGGGTAAAATGTGGGCATTTGATTCCCAAACACAGGGTGCGAGGGGAGCTGATGATGAGCCTGCTTGCAATTCCTTGAACTCCGCAGACACACTCCTGCCTCGGGGCCTTTGCACTTGCTGTTCTGTCTACCTGGAATGCTTTTCCACCACATACCTGCATAACTTGCTCCTGCACCTCCTTCAGGGCTTCGCTTGAAATGCCACCTTCTCACCAAGCCTCTGTCTGACACCCTGTTTAAAATTCCGACACCTCCCATCCCAACCTCTCCAATTCCCCTCACTCAGCTTTATTTTTCTTTGCAGCATTAACCAGCATGTGAGAAACTGGGTGTTTTCCTTGTTTATTGCATAGTGCCAGCCCCCACCAGCATGTCAGCTCTCGGGCCGAGATTTCTGTTTACGCCTCGGGAGCCAAGTGCCTAGCACGGAGCAGACACTCAGCAAATATTTGAACAAGTCGATAAAACTGAGACCCAGAGAAGGAAAGTGGTGGGCCCCAGGGCCACACAGAAGTACAGAGGAAGCATTTGTGTTCTGGTCTTCTGTCCCCAGCCCCTGACTTCTGTCTCCTCTCTTTACTGGCGTGGGATCTTCTTGGGTTTGCTAGAACTGGGGGTGCAGAAGCCTGAGTCCCTGCTTCCCTGCCCTCCCCAGAGATATGGGAGTCCACAATGCGTGGGAGAAGAGCCCCTTCCCCTGGGCCTGTGGCCGGGGGTGGGGGACGTGTGGAGTGTGTCCACCCAAGAGACCCTGGCCTCCCACCTGCCCCACTCCCCATCCCAGATGCCAGAGGCAGGGCTAAGGACAGAATCTTTTCTTTTTTGCCTCCTAATTTGGGGAATGGGATCTTCCCCTGGAAGCGTTAGCTGCCACGGCATGGGTGGCGGTTCCTCGCCTTCTCGGTGGCCTCCATGGAGGATGGAGGACGGTTCGGCCCTTTCACAGACAAGGTGCTGAGGGCAGAGGAGTGAGCGCCCCATTTGCACAAACCTGCTGGGGCGAAGCCAGGCCTCGAACCCTGCTCAGGCAAGTCAGACGCATGTAATCCCCCTGTTCTGGGCCCCGTGTTGGGTCCAGGAGGCAAGGATGCGACCTGCCTGCGACTGAGGGAGGCAGCTGCTTGCTGGAAGTGGCAGGTGGCCATAGCTGGGAGCCGCTGCTGGTCAGTCAGCCTGCCTGAGCTCACATCCGGGTGCCACCCTTTGTCACAGGGGTCCTTGGGCAAGTTGTGTAAGGTCTCAGTGCCTCTCGGAGTTGTTGCAGAAGCCCAGTATGCAAACACGTGGCAAGCACTTAGAACAGTCTGGCACTCGATGAGTGCTCAACAAATGTGAGCTGACACCCTACCATCATCACCATTGCCACCATCATCATCACCACCCTCACCACCATCATCACCATCACCCCCACCACCATCATCGCCATCACCATGTCACATGGTGTCTGTCCCCCTCAACGTGTTCTCAACTCTGCCAGGGCAGGAGCCACATCTGTGGGGCTCAACACTGCAGCCCAGGAGGCCCTTTCCATGTTGTTAAATGGAGAAATGAATAAGTGAATGAGTGAATGGCAAAGAGGCCTTTATGGAGAGCAAATCAGCTGATAAGAGTTGAAGGAAACTTAGATCCACTTTCAGCCCCCCCCAGGCCTTCCCCAATCATTCCTGCAGATTCTGCCCCCATTTAGGGCATTTCCTCCCAGAATCTACAGCCCCCCTGGCCCTCAGACTCCAGTCTCTGCCCTGCACACACCGGGCCAGACTCAACTCCCTAAACACCTCCCTCCCCATGTCCCACACCCTGGCCCCACTCTGCAGCACAATAGCTCCCAAAGCCTGAGATCTGACTTTCTGGGGCCCCATTATGGGACCACCCAGTCACATCTCCCCAGCCCTGGACCTCCCTTCAAGCCAGTTTCTCTCCCTACTTCCCACGGCCTGTGTCCCTGCCCCACCTGGGCTTCCCACATGGCCAAGAGCGAGTCCAAATGCCTCCGCGGGGGCTTGAGGCCCTCGACGGCCCAGCCCAGCCCACCCTGCCAGCCTCCCGACTCTCTCAGCCCCAGGACTGGAGGAGCCCGCTTGTTGGGTAGGTCAGATGGTCCTCGTTGGGACTGCAGACTGTGTGCATGTAGGACCCCACAGCAGCCCTCCTGTCAGCCACAACGGCTCTGGCCCTCCATTTTGCAGAGGAGAAAACTGAGGCACAAAAAGGAGAAATAAAAGGCTTGAGGCCTTCATTTAACAGATAACCACTGAGTGCCTCCCATGCACTAAGTGCTGGGGACACAGCAGTGAACAGGACAGCGAACATCCCTGTTTTCACAGAGCCCGAGAGGCACACACAAAAAAATACAGCGTTTGTCAGACGTTGATAACGGCTCCAAAGTTAGAGTAAGGGGCTCGAGAGTGATGGGGACAAAGGATGTTTTGAAAAGGCAGTCAGGGAGGGCCTCCGTGAGGAGGTGACATTTCAGCAGAGCCCAGTGAGGTCTGGGGAGCAGCCAGGAGGCCAGTGTGGCTGAAGGGCGGTGAGCAGGGGCCAGAGCTGGGCCTTGTGGGCACGGTGACTTTCGCAAGGAGAGCGACGGGGCTGCTACGGGAGCATTTGGAACAAACGTGGTCAGACTTCCATTTTCGATGCGGCACCGTGGCCGGTGTGAGGAGGGGGAGGATACAAGAGGAAGGACAAGGAGTGCTACTGCTGGAGGAAGTGACGAGAACTGGGGTGGGAGTGATGGAAAAGGCCCTGCACCCCCCACACCCTCCAGAGGGCTACTTCCCTGGGAAAGGGGGGCTCGGAGGAGCCAGACACGGGGGCAACGGGGCTGGCACTGGGGACTCCGGGCAGAAGTGGCTTCCGGGGCTCCACAAGCTTGACACAACCAGGACAGGGGCTGGCTGCCTGAGCCGACCAGCTGGACAACTCGCCAGCCCCCAGGCTGCCCCCGACCTCTAGCCAGTGGGGTACCTGGTCCTCCTAGCTCTGGGAGAGCAGAAGTCAAGCCTGTCCTATGCACTGCCACTGGGACAGCCCCTAGCATGGCTCTTGGCACTTAGTAGGTGCTCTGCAGATCTTTGTGGAATGAATGAACAGGACCTGGTAGATGGCGGGCACCAATCAAGCTTTGCTGGGCAGATCAATAAATGAACGGATTGCCTGCAGCCCTGTACTGTTTGCGGGTGGTTTCTCACGTTAGTCTGAGCTCCTTAAAGTAATTGCAACTGCTGCCAACTGTAGAGCCTTACCCTGAGCCAAGCCCTGGGCTAAGTCTCGTTCCTGTGCGCAGCAACCCCAAATGGCAGGTTCTATTGCTGTGCCCATTTTACAGACGAGGAAACTGAGGCCCAGAGAGATTCATTAATTTCCCCAAGGTCACTGTTACTAATCAGCACAGCCAAAACGCAAACCCAGGACTGGGTTCTACTCAGCTACACTTTAAAACCTCCCAAACTGGGATCTTGTCAATGACACCATCATTCCCAACTCAACTGTAAATCCTCCCGAGGGCAGGGGGCTGCAGGTGCGGTCATCTCATCCCATGCATTGCCTTGGCTCCTCACGGCAGCCTGGCACCACCTGCCCGACAGGAGTCCGAGGCTTGGAGCTTGGGAACTTGTCCAAGAACAGTAGAGCTGAGGAGCGCAGGGGAAGGTCTTGAGCCCCCATGTCCGGGGGCCTGGCCAAGGGCTCTTTCCACAGCCCCTCCCCACTCTCGTCTACACCGCCACCCTGTGGACCCAGCACACGGGCAGGGATTGGGTCCCCAAACCACCAGCCCTGCATGAAGCAGTCACCAGTTCCTGGGGCCCAGCCAGCATACACAAAACCCTGCACACCCTCTGGTCTCCAGGTCTGGGGCTACTGGGTTGACCTCGGGCTGACCTCTCACCTCTGCCTCTTCCCTGACTCAGCAGAAACCACGGAAACTGAGCTTCAGGGGAGCCGGGCATTTCGAACCCCCTGCACCGCGTACGCAGCTGTCCACGCGCAGTAATAATACCAGCAGCGGCGGCAGTGACGACAGCCAGCGCCCACCACGCACCCAGCCAGGCTTCAGAAGCCTCAGTTCTCACACTGGCCCTCCAGTGAAGCAGGCCCTATTATTACCCCCGTGTTTTAGTTGTAGAAACTGAGGCACGGAGAAGTTAGCAAGTTGCATGAGTCACACAGCAAGTATATGGTGGATTCGGGATTCAACCCAAGGTAGCCAAGCTCCAGAGCCGAGTATACTGGGGAGGACACACAGGGACTGGACCCCTCTGGGCAGGGGAACTAGGTGGGGGGAATGGGGTGGGCTGGCCACCTCTCACTCCCTTAGGGACTGCTGGGGTTTTCTTTATTCCCTTCTTTTTTTTCTTTTTGTTTTAATTTTAAATTATGTGCATGTATTCCCTTTAAAACAAACCTCTCTTGTGTACCTTTGTCCGCAGCGCCCCTTGCCCCCTCTGGGAGGCCCTGCCCTCTCCTCTCTCCGCGTCACGGCTCACTTCCTCGCAAGAGCCTCCTCTGGTCGCTCCCCCGAGCCTCTGCGGCACTCGCTCCCTGTCCTGGCTCCCCGGGGCCACCCAGGCCATGCCCTGGCCATCCGTCTCCTCTCGGGGCTGCTGGCAGCTGGCCATGGCCTGAGTGTGGGCTGCACCTTCCCATTTAGGCCCCTCCTCTGAGGGCAGAGGCCTGGTCTCGCACGGATTGGCCTCAGCTGACGTGGAGTGGCTGGCGGCCGGCTGTGGGCTCCACATCGCGCCCCGCCCCCCCTGAACCGCACAGTCCCTCGGTGTCCCCAGAGGGTGGGCCCTACCAGCAGATCCTGTCTGTGCCTAAGCAGCATATCCCAGGGTCGGCACACTCTGCCAGACAGACTCACACCTGACTCCCCATCCTGGAACCAGCCACCGTCCAAGCCCGTGTAATACCACAGGGGACCCCACGATCTAAGCTTTGCTGTCAACAAGATGGGTGATTTAGGGGCTGAGGACACAACACTTCTCCACTATTCGAGCTCAAGTAGGGTCTTGAGCCTTTTACCAGCTGTGTGGCCTTGGGCATGTTATTTAACCTCTCTGAGCCTCAGAAGCCAGATGAGGATCATGATGGTAGCCAGTCTGGACAATCTCACGGAGTCAGGTGCATAGTGTTTAGCCCAGGGCCTGACACTTTGTAAGCACTCGGCAAATACTGGCTGTGTCATGACTGCCATTGTTTTTACTCTGGCAGGCATTGAGGGGGTACTTTCTGTACCCCAGATTATCCCCACAACAACGCTAAGAAGCAGTTGATATCGCTATCCCCGTGTGGAAATGGGGCTTAGAGAAGTTAGGATGTATCCATCTTACAGTTGCACAGCTGGCTGGCGCGTCAGGATTCGATCCCAGGGCTCTCAGACCCCGTGGAGCGGAGCGTGCCTGCTCTTAGCCCCGCATGGAGCCCACTGCCTTCCTTCCCTCTGTGGCCAACTCCCGACTGCACCGCAGGACTCCTGGCCTCCGCTTCCCACCTGCCTGGCTCGGTGCCTTCCCCCTGCCCTCTGGCTTCCACCGAGGCCTTCTGGCCTCCAGATCTGGGGGTGGGGCCCTGTCGGGCCAGGAGACAAACCCAGCTGACCTCCCCCTCCTCCTGAAAGCGCCCCCCACCCCGGTTCCGCGCACACACTCTCACTTCATTCTCTTCTCTCTCTGTCCGCTGCCAGTGTCCCTGCCCCTGCCCCAGACCCCATGTCCTTAGGTCTCACTGCCGCTGGCCACACCACAAGCGTATGCAGAGAACAGCTCCTGGTTCCTGCGCTAAGCGCTTGACAAAGAGTCTCCCTTCACCTCCCCACAGCAACCCCGGGGGGTTAGGCAATGCTCTTGAATCCATTTCCCAGAAAAGGAAACTGAGGCTCAGAGAGGGGCAGGGACTTATTTCAAGGTCATTCAGCTAGCGAGTCACAGAGCTCAATTCAAACCCTGGGCTGCCCTGAGACGCAAAGCCCCACTCAGCAGACCAGCTTTACCTGGCGTCATCACAGATTCTAGGGGTTACCAGTCCCCTCAAAATCATAATCCTGACTGTTGCTCCTGTTGATTGAGGGTTTGACTATGCCCACGCCCTGGTATAGATGCCCCTATACTATAGTACAGAAGGGAGTATAACCGAATCCATAGCTATTATCACCCCATTTCATAGATGAGAAAACTGAGGCTTGAAGTGGGGAGGTGGCTTGCCCAAGACTGCACAGCAGTAAGTGGCAGAGCCTAGACCCAGCCCCTGCCTCACATTTCCACTGCTCTGCCGACCTGCAGGGGCCTCGAATCAACACAAAACCTGTGACCCCCAACCTGCTGCCATCCAGCCTCCAAGACAGCCTGAGAGGCTCCATTCCCGTGGAGTGGCCCAGCCTGAGCCGTCTGAGCTGCCTCCCTCCTCTCTTCTCCGCAGCCCAGGCTCCCTGTCACTCCACAAAGGGCCAAACAACCCCCCTTGGGAGGCTAGCAGCTTTGAGAGCTTGGCGTTGGGGAGCTGGCCCCTCCACGGCCCCCGAGACGGAGCAGCAGACTCTGTGGCCTGCCTGGCAGGCTTGGTTTACTCCATCTTCCTAACTACCCCACAGGGTGTGGGTTTTGTCACCAGCAAATACAGAAGGGGTCAGGGGCTCAGAGCGGGCAAGCCATCTGCCCAGAACCACACAGCGGGTGGCAGGGCTGGGATCCAAACGCAGGTATGTCCTTGGCCATTTTGCCTTCTGGACTCCACTGTGGTTGCTCTGCCCGGGCAGACCCCTCGTCCCCTCCCCATGACAGTGACAATCCGCTATTTAGCATTTCACGTGGATTCTCTCCTTTGGTTTTCTCAGCAACCCTGCAGGAGAGGGGCAAGCATCAGACCTATTTTTCAGATGAAGAAACTGAAGCACCAAGTGGTTCCTTAGCTGGGTGGCCAGCAGAGGCTGTGCCTTGGTTTGCTAACCTGTAGAATGGGGTCATAACAGCCTCTCGGGGCGGCTGAGGATGGTGCAAGACTGTGGAAGCCAGGGCCTCTTGGAGACGCCCCCGTGGGGTGTCCTCAGACAAGGCGCGAGGCCCGAGTGCGTTTCTCCTGACCAGACGGCATCCAGGCAGGGCCCGGCCTGCCGAAAGAAGGGCCCCACGTCTCCTCGAACATTTCCTCAGCCGGGGATGCCGAGAAAACGATGAGTCATCCACCCAAGCACAGGCCTCCCAGGAGCCTGCGTCGGGTCTCAGCCGGGTGGGGAAGGTTCCAGGCTGGAAAGGGGGCTCCGTGAGCACGATGACTCCCCAGCTGGCCCCACCGCGGCCTGAATTACCAAGTCGCCACAGCCTCCCACCGCCACCGGCTGCCAGCCTTGAGGACATCTCCCGGACTCTGCCCTCAGACCTGTCCCGAGTCTTCACCCCAGATCTGCACGTCTGCCTATACTTCCTGGTTTCCTAAGCTCCCCTCTTTCCACCCAAGAATCCCTGGGTCAACGGTGACCCTCAAGGCTCCCTGGCCCAGATGCTCAACCTCTGGTCCTTCGAGGAAGCCAGCCAGGCCTTCTCTCCCCTCACCTCGCCATTTCGCGGCCTCCTGTTCTTCCTTCTCCGGAGCACACAGCCTCCTTGCCATAGCACCCAAGGGTTCCTTCTAAAACCCAGATCTGACCTCGTCTCCCTCCCTCACACACCTCCTGCGAGCTCCCTGCTGTCCCTGATGGCCACGCACCCAGTGGCTTCCCAGAGCCTTCTCTTCCACCTGGCCCCAGACAATTCCCCAGCCCATCCCCTCAGGACGTCATAGCGGTTCTCAAGCTGATTTGGCCATTTACCCAACCTCACCCCATCTGGAACGTTCTTTCAGATACACTGCTCTAGAAAAGTCTGCCCGCGGTTCCATCACACACAGCCCGCACTGACTCTGCCAAAACAGGTCCCACTCCCTGGGATGAGCTTCCCTGTGCTCGCCTCTAGCTGAAAAATTCTTCTTGGCCCTCAAGGTCCGGCTCAAATGTCACCTCCCCGAGGACTTCCTAGACACTCTCGGGCAGGAGGGTGGGTCTGTGCCTTGGGGCTCCCGAGGGCCCCCGAGTACGGAGCTGGATGCACAGTCCTCAGACTCCTGCAGAGGCGTCTGCTACCCTCTTCCCAGTGGGGAGCCCCTTAGAAGCAGGGGCTATTCTGGGCCCTTGGGATACAGCAGTGAACAAAACAGATGTGGTCTGCTCTGGGGAAGCCCACAGCCTTGTGCGGAGACAGATCCCAAACATATAAACTAGTAAAATATATACAATGTCAGGGGCGATAGGGGCTACAGAGGAAAAATTAAGTAGAAAAGAGAGATGGAGACAGGGATCCGAGGGATCTAAGGTGGTTCTCACTGGGGGATCAGAGAGAGCCTCTCTGAGGAAGTACATCCAAGCAAAGACCCAAAGAAGGAGCGAGAACTGGTCAAGCAGAGATCTGAAGGAAGAGTATTCCAGGCTGGGGGAACAGCCAGTGCAAGAGCCCTGGGGCAGGACTGTTTGGCTGTTTGCAGAACAGCAAGGAGGCTCATGTGGCCGAGGCCGAATAAACGGGGGAGAGAAGAGGGAGGTGGGGGCCAGGTCACGCAGGGCTCTGCGGGCTACGGGGAAGACTCCTGTGCTTGCTTCGAGTGAGACGAGAGTCTTGGAGGGTTCTGGGCAGAGGAGGGAGAGAATCTGACTTGACTTTTGCAAAGTTTGCTCCGGCAGTGTGTGTGAAGGAGGGATCGTGGGGGCGGAGGGTAGAGTGCACACAGGGCACCCAGTGGGGAGGCCGAGGCCTCTCCAGGCTTGGACCAGGCTGGGGCAGTGAAGGTGTGAGGAGTGGCAGAATCTGAGATGTGCTTTGAAGGTGGAGCCAACAGGATTTGCAAATGGGTTGGAGGGGGAGGGAGAGAAGGTATGAGAATGAGGAGTCAAAAATGAGTCCCAGGGGTGGCCCCGGGAAGGGGAAGGACGGAGCTGGGGGATGGGGAGGGCAATGGAAGGTGCGAATGAAGGAGGGAGGGAATGAATGAATGACTCAGGCTTGGGAACCAGACTGTGGCTCACACCCAGCTCTGGGGTTTGGTGGGACCTTGAGTGAGTTCCCTCCACTCTGCCTTAGCCTCCCCATCTGCAGCGGAGGGGCTCCGTGTCCCAGGGTGGCCAAGAGGACTGAATGCTGAGCGATTGGTGACCTTGAGGGTGTGAGGACAGGCCCAGCCTCCCAGCTGCTCTGCTCTGTCTCCCCAGGCCGGCCAGGCCTGCAGCTGCAGCGAGACGGAGGGGCAGGGGGTGGGCCGGAGGGAGGGGTGGCATCTGTCTCCCATCAGGCTGGGTCTGGGCAGGTGGGAGGGCTGCCTCGGGCTGGGGGCGCCCTCAGGAGTGCCCTCAGGCGGGGACGCACCATGAGCCTGGGCTGGGAGCTAGGGCACCTCCTGTGGACCCCTGCGTCCACGCCTGGGGCTCAGAGGGCCAGACAGAGCTCTGGACCCCAAGCCTTGTCATGTGCTCACTGTGGGCCTTGGGGAAGTCCCCTGGGCTCTCTGGCACCAAGTTCTCATCTACCTCTCAGAATCCAGGGGAGCTTAAATGAAATAAAGTGTCTGGTGCACGGCAGGGGTGTGAAAAAATTGGGAGATGTGCTCAGACCCCTGGCCGAGGGAGGCAGTCATTATGTCTACTACATAGACGGCATTTTGTCTCCTTGAGAACCCAGAACCCAGCAACCCGGGTTCCCAGCCAGGGAGCTGGGTGGAGGTGGCAAGTTTCGGGGGAGGGTGTGGTGAGAGGCTCCTCCTTTTACTCAGCAGGTGCCCCCCAGCCCTTGGTAAAGCCCCCCAGCACCCTACCTTGACCTCAGGGATCTGGTACCCGGGAGGGCCTCAGAGGCGGGAGGGACCACGGGAGGCTTTCCTACGTGGTAACTAGGGACACTGAGGCTCAGAGCAGGGTGGAGGCCAGTCAGGACGGCGAGGGATCCTGAGCCTTCAAGTTCCCAGCTCCAGGGGCTCATGTCACACCTGCATCCCTCACCAAGACGTTTCTGGAGTTCTGTTCGATTCAATGCAGCATATCCCAGGCCGCCGATGGCCCTGGAGACACAGAAATGACTCCGAGACAATCTCTAGGGAACTAGTTGCTGCCTACCTACAACGTGCCAGGAACTTGGCTAGGTGCTTTGTGGCCGCCGTCCCGTTTAATTCCCACAACATCTTTCATCATCATCCCCATTTTCCAGATGAGGAAGCGGAGGCTCAGCAAGATCCATGGAGCAGCTAACATTTTCTAAGACTTGCCACACTTTGGGGGCTCTTCATGCATTAAGGCAGTAATTTCCCACCAGGGCTATGGGGGGAATATGGTCACCAGCTCCATTTCACTGATGAGAAAATTAAGGCCAGATTGATAAAAGGATGGAGCCGGGATTTGAACCCAGAGTCCTGTGGCTTGAAATCCCAGGCCCTTCGCCTCCCCCCCTGTGTCCAAGCAGACTCAGGAGGCCATGTTCTAATAAGCCACTGGCCTTGGTGGGCTATCACCAGCCTCCTCCTGTTCCTTTGCCTGCTTTTGGGGCCCCAGGGCCAGGCCTGGCTTTGACACAAGTTACCAGGGTGACCTTGAGCACAATACTTAGCCGCCATCCTCAGATCCAGTTTGCCATGAAGTGGAGCTTTGGAGCCCGTTTTCTAGACGAGGGAACAGACTCAGAGAGGCCAGGCAGGCTACCTGCCCAGGGTCACATGGCAGGGAAGTGGTTAGGTTGGGACCCCATCCGTCCTGCCCTATCACTTCAAGTTCAGAGCCCTCTGTCCCAGAAGGACCCACTCCACTCCCAACAGTGCTTGGCTCTGCGCTTTGTCATGTGACCACAGCAAAGGTCACAAGCTTTGTGGGGGGCGAGAAGGCTGGAACAAGGAGACGCCTTGGCCACTGTCGTGGGGATGGGGAGGTGGCACTGCCTCTTCTGCTCACTCCCTCCCTCACGCTTGGCTTCGGCCGGCTGCTGAGACCCCAGGGACAGCAGGGCCCAGGGCTGCAGTTGAGGCTGACTTGGTGATGACGAAGGACACCCCGGTCGGCACCACACTGCCAGAGAGACAGGGTTTTCCAGTCCAGGCCCCGCACATGTGAGCCCGCACACACAGTCACACCCGTGGTCTGCCAACGCCCACACCCTGGGTGCTCACACAGACGCTCACAGCCACGCGCTGACAAGTGCGCAGAGGAGCCGCTCCACCTGCGCGCCCGCACGCTGCCCCGGGTGCACACGGCCACACGAGCATTCCCAGCCTGCACACGGAGGGGCACAGGCGCCTTCGCACCCACACAGTCGCGCTTCCGCACACGCACACACGTGCACATGCATGTTCTACCCATGAGCACATGCGCACACGCAGAGCACTCAATCCAACAACCTCTAAGGTAACAGCCAGCTTGGAGAGACTCAGGTTTGTCTGATGCCCTCGACTTTCAACCCTAGACAGCCCCAGCCACAGGCTCTCTGTCCCCCAATCCTCCCAGCGGAGTTTCAGAGTTCCAGATGGGCCTCCCAGGCACTCAGGGAAGGGAAGGCAGCCTGTAGGGGCCATAAAGCAGAGATTTTCATGCCAGGTCTTACGAAGGAAGAAGAGTGCATGCTGTCCCCACTCCTTAGCAGAGAGTGACCCAGGCCCTAGAGGGGAGGTCCCAGGAAGGCAGAGCCTGACCTTCCAGAATGACAGTGACTCCAAAATGCAGTCCCCCCACAGCCCAGGACCATCTTAACCAAATCATGGAGGCTTAATTAACAAAAGGGCTCATTTCTGCGACTCATGAGAAACTCAAATGGCGTCTATGCCCAGTATCACTGTTAACCTTCTTCCCAAAGTCCCCCAGGGCCCAGGACAACAGAGTCCTCCTCCCTTCTCCCCACCACATACCCATTCTAGTGAGCCCCAGGAAAGCACCCAGACATCTTCCACTGTACCAATCCTGCCCCAAGCACCAGCCTGTGAATACAGACATCTTGACCAGAGGGATGCTTCTAAACTAATTCAGACTAAAGTGTAATGGACTGAAAGCTTGTCATGAGAGGCCTGTGTTTTCAAATTGGATCAGGTTGCAAGACACCTCAGGGGCAAAAGGGAGATGCGCATAAAGCAGTACTGAGCTCAGGGCACGCCCTTGTCAGCAGCATGGCCTAGGGGAAGTACTTAACCTTCCTCAGCCCAGTATACTCATCGGAAGGATGGCAATAACCACAGCACTGACCTCCAGGCTGCTGTGAGAATCCCATAAGCTGATGTGTTATCAGTGCCTCAGCACACTGACAGACACACAGTAGGTGATCAAAACAGTAGCTGTGCTGGTAACTCGGGGAAAACCAGGAAGCACTGAGGTATTCAACCGAAGGTCACAGCATCTATTAGGCGATGTTAAGTCAGAGGCTATTTCCCGCCCAGACCAGCGGCAGCAGGTGCCAAAGGTTTACACAAAAGCTCTGGGGAGAAAGACTTAAGACTGAAAATGCTTTCCACTAAATGAACGTTGTCACAAACTGGGAAAAGACCACCATTAGTCAATTTGGCTAGTGGAGCACCTGGGGTCCGGCTCGCAAAAGCCTGGTGTTGAGAGTGGAGTTTGGCAATCGTGGGGCTTCCCCTTGGGAAATGGGGCTCTAATGCTGGGATTCCTGACATATGACAGGGCCGAGAGGAAGCCACAGTGGAGCACAGAGATCTAAGTCCAGTCCTGGCTCCTTTCCAATGGAAATCTCCCCTCTCTGGAGGCCTCAGTTTTACCATCCAGAAGATGGTACTGTTGGAAGAACATCGATCTCCAAAGAGCCTTGGGGGTCTTTGATCCTGGAATTGACAAACAGCCCCAGGTACCACCTCAGCCATAACCTGTGGCCCCTCACTGGCTCTGGGGACAGCCCCACTCCTGAGAGGCCAAAGGAAAAGGAAGGGGGTTGTTTCGCTTTGTGGCTGACACTGGAACGGAATTGGAGGGTCTTGCCTCCTAGGGGTTCACTTTCCCTGCTTGGCAGCCCGCAGTGGCTGGAGCAGCCCAAACACAAGAAATAATAAATCCTAACCAGGCTTTGCCCAGCCAGGAGGCCCCGGCTGGCTCTTGTCATAAAAAGATCTTATCCCCGTGAGCACCCGTGCAGCCTGTGGAGGACTCCGCCCTCCTCCCCTCAGTCCTCTGCCTCCACTTTCTATTTCCTGTGACAACCTGCAAACTGAAGACCAACTTGCCTCTCCCAGGCTTCAGCTGGAACCCCCCCCCCGCCCCACCCCCCACCCGGGCCCCAGCTGCAGGAGGCCCTGCAGAGTGTAATTCCCCTGCCCTCCTCTCTGCCCTGGGCCCGTCCGGACAGATTAAGCCTTTGTCACACACACCCAGAAAAGCTCAGGGCCAGATGGGACAGGACAAGTGGTGTCAGATCATCGACCCGAGGCTGGCCAGGACTAGGAAAGGGGCCCGACCGCAGCACTGCACATGGCTGTGGGAGGGGGTGGGGGCCCAGGGTGGGAGCAGCCAGAGAGCAGCGTGGAAGAGAGATGACACATCACAGCCATCCTGGGGACAGAGACCATACAGGGGCCTTTGCTGCTGAGCTAACTCCTACATCTCTTCTTTGAAATTTTTCTGTCTGCCTGCCCTCCCTCGAAGTCCCAGGGCTTCCCCATCATATCTCAGCTATGTCCACCGCCCCTACCACCTGAGTGACCAAGGGGGCAGGCAGAGTCCCACCCACTCCATTTCCCTAGTGCCCACCACAAGGCCTATGGGTACTAGACCAATGTCTTGGACAAAGGTCTATGGCCCAATGACCTTCACAAAAACCCACCCATGACAAAACTAGAGGATCTCTTCCAACTGACGCCAGAGGCAGTGATAACTTTGTGTGTGTGTGCGCGTGCACGTGTGCAGGCCAGTGAAGGTAGGGATTGTCCTCTGCACCTTTCAAAGAGGTCCCATTCAGCTCTCCCAGGAAGAGGCCATGGTTGCCCCAGAATTCCCAGCAGGATTTGTTCCTCTTAGATCAGTGAAAAGGAAAATGGAAATATAAAAATAATAACCAGGCCCCAGGAAGGTACTTGGAGATGGGGGTGGCAGGACTCGGGCATCTCCCACGCTGGCCCCGGCTGGCTGGGCGAGTGGCAGGTAACTAACGGGCTCTCTAGGGACCAGCAGGCGTGGGGAGCTCGAGGAGCAAGCTGTCGAGGGAGGGCACGTCTGTCGTGTTTGTCGTCCTCCTGGCAGCCTAGACTGGGAGGCCTGGGTCCCCTTTCTCTGCCTCCCAGGCAAGTAGTCCCTTCGGGAGGGATTATTATTGGTCTGAGAGCCAGGGTGGAGACTCGTGAGGTCCTTGCAGTCAGGGACAAGCAGAGCAGGTCAACGTAGGCCTCAAGAAGTACCTGAAGCAACTACCGGGGCCCAGGCCCAGCACACGGTTTCTGCCTGTGGCCTGGATAGGGGAGGGGGTGCTGCTCCGCCTTGACAGCCGTGTGGATAAGGGGTAGACGCTGCTCCAGATGCCCACTCCCTGGGGCAGAGGTCGACCCACACAGAGAATCAGTGAGCCAGCTGCCAGGTCTGGGGCGTGGTCACCCCCAACTCCAAGAGTGGGTATGGGGGGGGAGGAGGCTTCCGCCCTAGACTGAGAAGGAGGTTGGGCCAGGACGTCCAGCTCTTGGGGAGAGAGAGCGAGGATAGGGGGTGGGTGGAACACACCTGGGGAGCCCTGAAGGTGGATGGCACTGACCCCAGGCAGGGGGCACAGACCCAGCCAACCATCTGGTGGGTCACTGACCTCAGGAAAACCACACTCAGGCTGAGGGCACTAACCCAATACAGGCAGACCGAGGGGGGCTACTGAATGGCAGGGTGGAAAGAGCGGACCTAGGCTGGGGAGAGGCAATGACCCGTACCCACGTATGGAAAAGTGGGCACTGATTTGGGATGGGGGAGGGGTCCTTCACTGGATCGGGGAAGGGACAATGATCCAGCCTCCCTGGGTTTGAGGGGAAAGTACTGATTTAGGCTGGGGGGATCCCTGACTCGCTTGGGTTGGGACACTGCCATAGCCTTCCCCTCTGAGAATCCGGCCCTGGCGCGCCCCTCGGCCCGGCCCCCTGTTCCCCGTCCGGCCGGAGGCGGCAGCGGCGCAGATGGGCTGCTGGCGGCCGCAGCGCGGTTATCAGCGCTCCTCGCAGATGGGCCGCCCGCCCTCCGCGCTCACGGCTCCCCACTCCCCGCGGCCTGCAGCCCCGTCCCCTGGGCGCGGGGGGAGGCGCCTCCGGATCCGCTCCCTGGCTCCCGCCTCCCTCCCTCGCGGCCCCGTCACCCCGCGGGCCCGGCCCGGGCGGCCGCCGGAGGGGGAGGGGGAGGGGACAAGTGCACTTTTCGTAACGACCGAATCAATTGTGTGTGAAGAGCCAGCTCGGGCCGGGGACAGGGCTGAGCGCGGGGCGGGCGGGCCGGACGGGGGAGGAGCGCGGAGGGGGGAGCGGGGGAGCTAGGGAGGGAGGGAGGCCGGCGCGGGGCGGCCCCGCTCTCTCGCTCCGGCCGGGCGAGGCCGGGGAGAGATGGGGGGGGGGCCGGGGAGGGAGGCCGGCCCGGCCCGGCCGGACCCGGGGCGGAACGCACTAATGGAGGGTCTCGGCTACGGAAAGTTCAAAGCTCCGCAGCGCCCCGGGAACGGCCGCCCCCCCAGCCCCCACCCTCTGCAGAACAATGAGGTCCCGGCGGGGGAGCCGCGGGGCCCGCGCCGCACGCCCTCTCCAGGGCGCCCCGGGCCAGAGGGGACGCCCCCGCCCGGCCGCCTGCCTCCTCCCTCTGGCGGCTGCGGTTCTCCGCCCCCTCCCCCACGCCACCCCGCCCGGACCGGGCCGGCCCAGGGGACGGGGGAGGGGAGGGGATGGATAGGTCAGGCCGCCCCCGTCCCAGGGAGGGGGGAGCGAGGGGCCCGGGGGGCTGAGGGGGCGCCCCACCCACCCGCGGGAGGCAGCTCCTGCGCCAGGCTGCGGCTCTGGGCGCCCCTCCCCGGGCCAGCCCCGGGTGGGGTTGGGGCGACAGCGCCCGGGCTGGCCCCCTCCCCTGGCGCTGGGAGGCCCAGCGGACTCCCCGTCCCGTGGCTGCCCCTGCCTCCCACTCCCCCCAACACCCCGCGGAACCACCCTCCACACACACACACACACACACACACACACCGCCCAGCCGGCCCGGGGGCGGGAGCGCGAGGCGTCCGGGACAGGCAGCCCCGGGGCGGGCGGAGGGGAGGCTAGGGCTTCGGAGCAGCCGCCTGCTGGCGGGGGGAGGGGACGGGAGGACGGAACATGCTAGGGTGAGCAGCCCGGGACAGCCCCCCCACCGGCACGGCCACGGCCCGGGCAGCGGCGCGGAGGGGGGCAGGGACGCCCCGAACCCGGAGCGCTGCCCAGGCGAGCTGGGGAGGGCGGGTGAGCAGGGACGCGTGCGCCTCCGGCGGGCCCGACACACGGACAACCTCAGGGACACACGTTCGGACACACATCCACACCCCCACCCCGCCCGCCCGCCCCGAGCCCAGCGGCGGGACCGGCCGGTGGCCGCCGCGCGCGCACTCACCGAGCCCGTCTTGACCGGCACATACACCACTTGGCCCATCTTGGGTTCCCGGCCGCTGCCCAGGCGGAAGCCTTTGGAGCGCACCCAGAACTGGAACTTGCCTTTCTCACCGGCCGCGGGGCCGCTGCCCGTGCCGGTCCCGCCGCCGCCCTGCAGGACCTCAGCGATCCGCTGGTATTTGCTGCGTGTCACCGTCTTGGTTTTGGCCGAGTCGCCGTAGGTGCGCAGGCACCAGTCCCGGAACTGGCGGCCCAGCTCCGAGTCCCCGGGGCTGCGCTCGCGCTCCCAGCCCCCGCGTAGCAGCAGCGTCGGCTTCGGCATCCTCCCGCCGCGCCCGGCGCCCTCGGGGGCGGGCCGGCCGCCGGGCCGCCCGGTGCCGGGACTGGGCTGGGCCGGGCTGGGCCGGGCCGGGGCGCGCCGCGGCCGGGGCTGTCCCGCGGTGTGGCTCCGGCGCGGCTGCTTGATGGGCGCGGGCGGCGGCCGGACGCGCGGGGCTGCGGCGCGCTCTGTCCTGCTCGGGCGGCGGCGGCGGCGGCGTTGGCGGCGGCGGCTCCGACTCGCCTCCTGCTCCGCCTCCTCCTCCCCCCGGCCGGGATGCAGGAGCGATGGAGGCAGCTCCGGGCCCGGAGGTGCAGAGGGGGCGGGCCGCCCCGCGGGCGGCCGGGGGAGGCGGGAGGCGGGGAGCGGCCCCGAGCGCGGGGAGCGAGACCGAGCCTGGGCGCGGGCGGCAGCAGTGGCTGTCAGCTTGCGCGGCTCATCCTGCTCCTGCTCAGGCTCCCGCTGCCGCGGCTCTTCCTCCTCCTCCTCCTCCCGCGCCCGCCTCCACCACGCCGCGGGATCCCACCTGTTAGAGCGGCGCAGCCTTCGCTGCCGCCCGCCCCCCCCTTCCTCCCGCGCCCGCCCGCCGGGCCCAGCCCCCGCCTGGCCCGGCCCCTGAGGGCGCGGGGGCCGCCGCGCCCGCAGCCGCCGAGAGGGCAGGAGCCGCAGGCGCGCAGTGCCCAGTCCAGGGACGCGTTCCATCTGGCCGGGCCGGGCCCGTAGCCTCGCAGGCCGCGCTCCGCCTGGACGCCGCCGTCCCGCCGGGAGTAGGGCGCAGACCCCGGCCGGCCAGCCGCATCCCTGCCTCCCGGGCCGCCCTGCCCGACTTAGCCCGGCCCAGGCGGTATAGTGCAGATTCCCTTCCCTCCTTCCCTCCCTCCCTCAACTGGCCTGACCTCTCATGTGAGTCAGAAGCCAGAAGAGCAATGTTCCCCTGAGGAACCCCAAATCGCCAGCCTTCGGGGCCCTCAAACTTCCTCTCCTTTGCCTCACCTCGAGTTCCCCGAAGTTTGGCCAGCCTTGCCTCTGCCGGCCCCACTGCTCTGGGGCAGCCCCAGACTCTAGGGAAGTCGCCCAAGGCCTCACGCATCCAACCCCATCAGGGCTTCAGGAGACCCTCAGCACACCCGCTAACTCATCCTGAGAGACCCCGCCTTCCTGGGTTCACCTGGACCCAGAATCTCTTGCTGAATAAACTCAGGTGGCCCCACCATCCCCCTCCTCCCTGGGCAGATCTGACCTTCTGCAGAGCTGGTCCCCTCCCCCTTAATGGAACTCCCAACACGAATAAAGACACAGGCCAGCTTCTGAGGATTCCTGCCCTCCTTTCTTAACAGGTCATGACAAATTGCTAGGCGTCCCTCCCTGTTGTCCCCTGGGGTCCACACTCATGTCCCCACACACACTCCCGCAGGCAAGTCACCACCCAAGGCCTGAGGCCCAGATTTTGGCTAGTGCAGGACCATTTTCTGCCTAGGAACTACTGGCTATTCCCCCACCCTGGGACCTACTGTGTACTATGTCCTGGCAACTTGAAGGCAGAGGAGACAGCCCCATTTTATAGATGAAGGCCTGGGGCTTGAAGAGGTGGCCTGCCCGGCTCAAGGTCATGCAGGAAGGAGGGCTGGGTTTGTCTGGCTTCTGCTGCCATGTAGCACATGAAGTCTTCCCCGTTCACCCCACTCCAGGGGTCCCAACACTGCATGTACCTGGCTCACTGCCCCCAGTAGACAGGGAGCTCCAGATGCTCAGGACCATATCTGACCCATCCCTGTATGCCCAGGCCCTAGCACAGCACCCGGCACATAGTAGGTGCCAACAAATGCTGAAAGAACCCAAGAGGTCTTCCAAGTCCCAACCTCTCTCTGCATTTCACATAGGAGATTATTTTTAGATAATTTACATTTCCATGTTACTTTATATACACCAACAACTCCACAGTCATTTTTCCTCTTTATCTTCCCAAGAGCTCTTTTTGGATCCATGCTGGCATGCATGCCCATTTTTAAGAGGTGACCACTCAGAGAGGAGAAGGCAGTACCCAAAGACCAGCCCCGGGGGTGCAGGGCCTTCTGCATGATTTGGAAGCCCATGCCCTGACTCTTTTCAGTGTGTCCCTTGACAGTCATCCCTCCAGCTGACTCCCTTCCTGAGAGCAGAGATGCTCTGGCCAGGCAATGCTAGTGCTCACTTTCAGCAGGAGCACCCTGTTGCCTAGGTAGTGGGGTCCCTGTATGAGCCCAGGTCTCTCTACCCAGTTCCAAGACCCACTTCAAAAACCACTAAAGCCAGATCACTTCTCCATCCAGTCTGGGTCTTTCAGAACCAAAAATCTTGGTTGCCAATCTTGGGCTGAGTTCTGGCACAGCGGAAGGTATCATGTAAAGAAAAGAACATAAGTTTCGAGTAGAGACAAACGGACTTGAAACTGAATCCTGACTGCTATTTGCCATGGTAGTCTTCATGTTCAGAGGTCCCACTTGGCTGCTTCCCAACCAAATTTGGGTGACCACAGCAAGGTCACTGAGTGACCACAGTAGGTCACTTAGCTCCAACTTCATCATTTGTATAATGGGAAGGATATTATGGACATAAAGATTCAATGGGATGACGAGTGCTGGGCCTACACCAGGTGCCCAATAAATGCCATTTTCTCCTTCATAAGGGCTGCAAAGTACTCAAGGAAGAAGAGCATTGTTGACCCTACTTGTGATTCATTCATTCAAGAAGCATTTGTTAAGCAGCCATTATGCAGCAGGGGCTGGGAATATGGTCTTGGGATCCCCAAGGTCCCTGCCCTCCTGCAGCTCACCAGTGGGTACAGAAGACAACCACTGAGCAAACCACCTATCAGTCCCTGCGGCTTGGGGAGCAGGCCATGGTGGAAAGAGGGAGCTGTGATGCAAATAATGTACGGGGGTGCTGCTTTGTTTAGGGGGATCAGAGACGCCCCTTCTGAGGAGGTAGCATTTGAGCAGTGACTTAAATGACAGGTGCCAAGGAGTTAGCCATGCTAAGTTCTGAGCAAAGAGCATTCCAGGCAGAGGCAACAGCAAGGGCAAAAGCCCTGAGGTGGGAAAGAGCTTGGCATTTTCCAGAAGCTGGAAGGAAGCCAGTGTGGTCAGCCTGAAGTGTGTGAGGGAGAGTTGGAAGGCAGGAGTCGAGAAGACCTTGGGAAGAACTTTGGATTGCATTCTAGATGCTGCGGAAGCCATTGGTGAGTTTGCAACAGGGGCGGGACGAAGTGGAGAGGCAGTGGGGAGTGGAGGGCAGCTACAGGGTGCAGAGGTCTGTGGTCTTGGCGGTCAGAGGCCTGAGTTCTCTGGGGAGGCAGCTCACTCTACAGCAGACACATCCCAGCCTCTTGCCCAGGGTACTGGGAGAGTAGAGAGGGCTGAGCTGAGGAGGGAGGGTTGCCTCCGGCAGCCCGTCCCCACTTCTGCAGAAACAGATCCCGGGGCCTTTGGCCTGTTCATGTTGGAAGGGTTCTCTGGGAGGGGTCCTGCCCCAGAACGTGCTGGGGGGTAAGTCTCCCACCATGCCCAGCTTGTTGGGGACAATCACGGTCCTAGGAGGCAGAAGCTCCTCTTTTCTTCCCATCCCAGACACCTGCCAAGAGGACACAGTAGGCTGCCCCGTGAATCAAAGGCCAGTGGGTGCCCTGAATGTTTTTGCCCTTAGTCCAAACCTCCAGGGCTCATGCCCACTTCTAATACGGATATTAATTGTACTGAGTCACAAGAGCTTGGTGGCGAAGGGTCCACAGAGAGTATACAGTCCAAACTCTTCCTTTTATAGATGGGTAAACTGAGTCCCACAGAAGGAAAGAGGCTCAGGGCCACCAGGCAGAGCTGGGCACCTGGCCTTTGCCTGGTTTGGCCCGGATCACCTGTCTTTTGCTGAGCTCTGATCCTGGGTGCACATGAGGGGGAATGTCTGCAACTCAGCGCTGAGGTGGCCCCGACCCTGCCCACTGGACGTTCCAGGCCTGGGGTGGGGCAGTGACTCAGGCCCCCCAGAGGCCTGTCCACCAAAAGGCTGGGAGGAGCAGGGAGGCTCCAGAGCCTTGGGAGGGGTGGTTTCCACTGCTAGGTGCTGCTGCCAGTTCCTCCGCGGGCTTGTGCAGCCACCTGCTGTCCCCCTGCAGTGTACCCGGCCATGCCGAGCTGCTGCTCTATGCCCGCCGCATCCAGAAAGGCTTCCTGGCCGCTTGGCTTGGTTCAGGGGCTTCCTCTGGTCACGCACAGAGCCATGGGCTTTCTCTATCCTGGCTCTGGCCACACCACGTCATAATCGCCTCATTGCCTATATCCACCAGTGCCCAGCACAGGGGCTGAGGTCTAATAAATAATTATGAATAAGTTAATAAATAAGTGACTGAATGAATGAGTGGGCTTGGTTGTCAAAAAGCAAGTGTCAGACTGAAATTTACAGCATTTCCACCGCACTGTCCTGCCTTCCCCATAATTAATCAATCCAGCTGCGTTTATTGTGCTCCTAGCAGGCCCTGGCATTGAGTGACCTTACGTGAGTTCCTTAATCTCTCTAACCCTCAGTTCTCAATGCAGATAAAATGGGGATATTAATAATTATACTTAGATGGGCATGGTGGTTCACACCTGTAATCCCAGCACTTTGGGAGGACAAGACAGGAAAAGCGCTTGAGGCCAGGAGTTTTTTTTGTTTTTTTGTTTTTTTTTTTTTTTTGAGACAGAGTCTCGCTTTCTTGCCTGGGGCGAGTGCCGTGGCGTCAGCCTAGCTCACAGCAACCTCAAACTCCTGGGCTCAAGCAATCCTTCTGCCTCAGCCTCCCAAGTAGCTGGGACTACAGGCATGTGCCACCATGCCCGGCTAATTTTTGC
>CAUYSK010127723.1:0-29910 GCA_963575035.1 Avahi laniger
CCAGCTACTTGGGAGGCTGAGGCAGTAGGATCGCTTGAGCCCAGGAGTTTGAGGTTGCTGTGAGCTAGGCTGACGCCACGGCACTCGCCCCAGGCAAGAAAGTGAGACTCTGTCTCAAAAAAAAAAAAAAAAAAAAAATGCCAAAGATGGCTGGAATTCCGAATGAAGTGTAGAAATGAGGCCAGCTGAAAGCTGTAACTTGACCATAGTTTATCATCACCACATACCTTAGTCTGACTCTCAAAAAGTTGTTATTTAAAGAATCCAGCATTTGGTTAAAATCAACTGTTCAATAGCTCAGTGTCAATTGAGCACAAGTGACAGTGTCTCAGTTCCTATACCTGCTCTCCTGTTCCCTCATGACACTGACACATGTTTGTGTGCTGGCCTCCTTCCTCCCATTTGGTTTTATGTCTCTGTATGTATGTAGGATTTAGGCCTGTGTGTGCCGGCTGTGTTGTATAGACAGCCTTAAATATATGAAAGCTGTGGTGAAATATATGGTTGTAAAAAAATAAAACCTGTGGTAATTTCATGCTTTAAAACACTCAGTGACTCCTCATTCCTTACCACATCATATTCAAACTCAGCAATCAGGTTCTTCTTTAATTAAATCCCAACTTCTCTTTCCAAATACCTTAACTCCCATTTCCCCCCATATGTCTTATATGCTTAAAACCTTTACTGCTCGCTGTCTTCCAGGCGCCCCCTTCTCTGCTTCATGCCTGTGCTCATATTATTCCTTTCATAAGAATACTTTTTCTCCTCATACTTTTTTTTTCACTTTCCCCATCCTCCTTTTTCTGCCTCTCAAAATTCTGGTTCTCAAATGACTATTTCGAGTTCTGTTTCCTCCTTTAAACTTTTCTTGTTTCCGCCAACTTCCTTTAACCGTCATGGCCCTCTATACTTGTCTTAGGCACTCAGCTGAGCTGGCCTGAAGTTGAGGTCATTCAGATACTTCTGTTACTCACCCTCTTTGGCTGTCATCTCTTTGAAGGCATGTACAATCTAGTGTCTGTGTTTGTATCCAACCCCATACCACCCAGCATGGTATAATTATTTTATACAAGAATCCATTCAAAGTTGACTTGAAATAACAGTGGGAATTTGAACAAAAAGAATTTTCTGAGTTACTCTTTTACATGTATTTGGGGGTTTTATTGTTTGTTGTTTTTGAGACAGAGTCTTTCTCTGTCGCCCCAGGTAGGGTGCAGTGGTGTCATGTATTTGGTTTTTACTAAATCAAGGAAGTCATTTCTTCAAAATAATTAACTTATTTATCTTGAGGTCATAGTTACACCTAATTTGATATTGGTGACTTTCGAAACGTAGAGAAAAGATTCAAATTCACAGATTAAATAGGTGTATTGCCATCTATGAATTGTAAAGTGAGAGGCATAGAAAATATTAGCATTTTATTCATTAGATTAATCCTGTATAAATGTAGTTATGTATGACATCTCTGTGTTCTAATTAGGATGAAATGTTATAAATACTTTTTGCTTGAGAAACTTAGTATATATACTTTGTATTTTAAATCATAACTGAATAATGTTGCAAGCTTTCCATATTACCAGATACTTACATAATTACTTATTTCTCTCTTCCTTTATCTGTGTGCCCACCCACCAATATCATGAAATTTCTGTACTTCTTTTCTTCCCTACTTTATAGCTTCTCTATCCTGAATGGTTACTAAAGAGAATTTGGACAGTAATTGGAAACATTAGATCTCACATTTTGTAAAGTTAGTCACTGACTCATTTCATCACTGTGGATTTCGCTGGCCAAACTATGTGTGATATTTTTGTCTTCAGTAAAGTTGATAGTTGCAGTCAGAAAAGATGTAGTAGTAGACTTAGTCATAGAAGTTACTGCTGCTTTAAGAAATGAAACTTTTTATTAAAATACATTGGTGTGATAGGAATTTCTGTAACTTCTATGATTTATGAAAAGGAATGA
This sequence comes from Avahi laniger, assembly GCA_963575035.1. NCBI lineage: Eukaryota > Metazoa > Chordata > Mammalia > Primates > Indriidae > Avahi > Avahi laniger. The sequence continues at coordinate 1,966 of CAUYSK010127723.1, forward strand.
GTCTCTGTGTGATTTTCCTGTCTCAAGATTTAGATACATGGCCAGGTGTGGCGGCTCATGCCTATAATCCTAGCACTTTGGGAGGCTGAGAAGGGAGGATTGCTTGAGGCCAGGAGTTTGAGACCAGCCTGAGCAAGATCGAGACCCCGTCTCTACAAAAAATAGAAAAATTAGCCAGGCGTGTTGGTACATGCCTGTAGTCCCAGCTACTAGGGAGGCTGAGGCAGGAGGATCACTTGAGCCCAGGAGTTTGAGGTTGCAGTGAGCTGTCATGATGCCACTGCACTCTAGCCTGAGTGACAGAATAAGACTCTTGTCTCAAAAAAAAAAAAAAGATTTAGACACGTTAAACCAAACAAACAAAGAAGAGTGGGTAGATGGAAAGCCAGCAGTTAGTTTCTCAAACGTGTAAATTTTGTAAATCTGTCTGTCATTACGCACACATCAGGATAAAGCTCTCATAAGGGACCCAATGTCCTTTAACACTGTTTATTTTTCATTGAATAATATATTTCCTAAACTAGATAATTTCAGAACAATTGCAGTATAAAAGAACTGGTTTGAAGTTTTAGAACTGTTTTTAAACTGTTACTCATTATAATAAGAGTTCAGAAAAATGGAAAGCACTAAGGTGAAAAGCAGCACAGAAGGAGCCCATGGAAAGGAGGAACAGAATCAGGCCTCAAAGATGAGCCAGGTTTTGTAGGGATACCTCAGGGTGGGTAAAATGGCTTGAGCAGAGGTATGAGTGAGTTAATGAAAGAGCAAGTATCTTGCTAAGTGTTTAAACATCATGGATCCTAAATACATAATTGTTTCCCTTTACTTATCTTCTGAAGGTGAAATGAGAAATTGATAGAATAGTCTTCGAGCTCATCTTAGAATACTAAAACCTCAGAGATCCTCTCAACTGACCACCTCAGTTGGCCAATAAAGAAAGTGACTTGCCTAAGACATGAAAGAACTTACCCGAAATCAGTTACTAAATTAAGTTAGAGGCAAAAGTGTGATTAGAACCCAGTCCTTCTGTACCATAGTCTAACATTCTTGGCAGCACAGTGCCATGCTATACAGAATAAACTAAACAGTGCTGAAAGTTAAAATGGGCCTGGTTGCCTGAGACGGCAGCAAAATTTGTTGCCAGTTAAGACAGAAATTATTTGGTTCGTGTATAGAAAAGAAACCTATTATACTCCTAAATGGAATGTGGATCCCTGAGACATTGTTACCAGGGCAAGTACTGGAGAGTACATATCAGAGCTAAAGAAATGCTGACCTGAAAGCCATTCTGCATAACAGTGGGGCACTTCAGCCTAGTACACAATATTAAGAGCATTCCCCAAAGAAAAGGGCTCTTAAGAGAAGCACATCCACTCTCTGAAATTCTGGCCCAGAGCCTAGATAACAGTAAAATAGGTTTAGTTCAGAAAGGCCTTTGGTCTCTTAACCTCCACTCAGTATATAGAAGGAAAATCCGCTGAAGAGTATTCTTGCTCCACTCAAATCATAAGGCAGCCCCCTAGACCCAGGAGTCGATCGTATCACTCTGAAGGAAGTATCTGCATCTCATGTGAGAACTAAGAGAGAAACAATAATTTTGTTTCTGCTTTAATTTATGAGAAATGACAAAATGACACTCAGCCCGAACAAATTAGACCCTTTCAATGAAGAGGTAATCAAATCCTTATGATTTTAATCCCTCGAGTGATGCCTGGAGCAGCTTAAGTACATCCGAGCCCCCAGGAGGACCGTCTCCATGCCGAGTAACATACTTAGTAATGGAAGAGTGCTGATGGTTTTTATTACCTCTCTTCTGTTAAGTAGAATTTCTCTGCTGCCTTTCAGAGACTGAACAGTTTCATTTAATTGCTTTAATGTTTCTTATTTTGTGCTCTAAGAATCTGTACCAAGGGGCAGTGTGTTAATACACCTATCTGGTGCTATCTTCTGCCCTTACGTAATAGCTTGGTTTGGACTACTCTGGCAAAGAAGAGAACAGAATTACCAGCCTAAGGAGAGTCAAGGCCTCGTGGAGGGTTCTTTGTACCATGGTAACGGGAGCCAGTCATCTCCACTTACCCACCTAACTGGCATTCCTGAGATGAATAGCTAGGTAACTGATCTCATGTAACTATGCAGTGAAGCAGGAGACCGAACAAGATAGGGAGATCAAGTCATAAGACTTTATCCTAAGTCATTTGTGGACTTAGGCTTGAATCTGTTGTGCCTTGTATATGTAGAGATTGTGTGTCCTAAGTTTTCTGTTTTCCTTCAGCAACCCAGTAACAGACTTAAAGCTATGTTAAGTCAGCAGATTTGAGAAAAAGCCACTGCAAAAACGTGTCTAAGATCTCTTATGGAAGCAGCCTTTCTTGCCCATATGTTAGTTCTCATTGAAATCCACAAGGAATTGGCTTGAGGTAGAGCTTTTGCTGTTGAAAGCTGGGACTTTCAATGATAATTTTGTTGTTTATTTTTAAATTGTTCTAAAGAAAAAGATAGGGTAAAAATTAAAAGCTCTGAAATTTCCCTCAGATAAATATGTAGTTTTCCAGACTTCCATTGTAAATGTCCTTCTTGATGAACTGCCACTGACAGGCAGTTCCCACAGCCCAGGCCCCTTAGAGGCAGAAACCAATGTGAAAACAGGAGCTTGGCTGTCAGAATTTCCTTATAGGCTATTAACTGCTTAGCTTTTCCACTGGGCACCAAATCATTTTTGTGTTCAAAGGTAAAAAGCTAGTAGTGACAAAAGTAGGAAAAATACATTCCATCTCTAGCTTTAAAAATGTTTTCATGGGAATGATTTCTAGGTATTTTGTTTACTACTGTTCATGTTATAAAGGTTTTGGAATCTTCAGATTTCACTAGCAATTTGTTTAGTTCTCACTTCCTGACATTCTCTTTACCATCTTATGTAATGTAAGATTTTCAACACTATGCCAAGACACTTGTAATTAATATTCATAATGCTTTCAACTTCAAGTTCATTGTCGAAGCAAAAGCATTTTGAATTATTGACTTTATGCTTAAGGATCATTGTGGAATATATTTTGCAGTGGTTTTGTTAGACTTTAATAGCTTATTTGATAAATTAATTTTAGGCTTTGTTATTTCTAGCTCACATAATCCTTAGCTTTCTCATTTTTAGAGCCTGGTTATTTGTAACTTCTTGGTTTTATATGTTTGTTTGTTTGTTTGTTTTTCCTGTGTCTGAAGAAAGTAAAAGATCCCAAAAGATAGTCTGCCTCTCATAAATAAAGTACCAATGGAATATTACAATTTTTGCTCCTGGCTGGCAATCTCTGCTTAGAATTCTTGTTGTCCACTCTGCAAATTTAGATTGCATAATCCTATCTCAGAGAGCATTTCACATGTGTAACCAACAGAAGTGACTGAAGAAACACTCCTTCTCAGTTCTCACCTCAGTCACTTTTACAGCTGTGTACTGGTGACTATTCAAAACACAAAGCTAAGAAATGGCTTCAAATTCTCCATTAGGTTTGTTTTAAGGTTTCTCATTGCACAGCAGTTGTACACCTGAGAGAACTGAATACTTAACCTGCTTAAGCTCTGTTAAAGTTTGATTCCAATGAAAAGGTGAATACATTTCCCTCAGACTCACCTGGACTGCTTCCTGCTCACCCTACTATTTCTTTAAGCAAGCTATGATCATTGTGCCTTCAGGCACTATTATTTAATTTAGCTTCTGTGTAAGAATTAACTGTTTTGTTACTCTTGATTCACAGAAAGAAACAGAGGTAAAGGAACGGTCTGTTTTTGACATTCCTATATTTACAGAGGAATTCCTGAACCACAGCAAAGGTGATTACTGAAGCTTCTTTTTGTGTTCCTCAGGTTTTTGCCAGGGGATTTAGTTCTCATGAGGAGTTCATTGCTCAAAAGCAAAGATATTGATATTCCTCCTTAGGACTGGTCCAGAAGAAGAATACCTGCTTCTGTTTCCCTCTGTGGTAAAGGTACCTACTTAGAGACCAGTGAACTAGGCTCAGCCAGTGTCATGAAAGCTGCTTTGATCTCTGAATCAAAGAACATAAATGGAAATCACTAATTCATTTGCTTTCATACTCATAGCCTGGAACCTTTTGTACCAATAAAGCTTACATGGGGGTGCAAATAAAATAAATAAGAGCAAAGCTGATCCTATTGTAGTAAAGATGGGTACCCACAGTTGTGCTTGGCCAGTCTCCCAGGATCCCCCTATGAAGCCCCTCAGGCTTCTCATTGCACAATTTTAAAAAGCAAAAACTAACAACGGCAACAAAAATACTGGGAATTGCAACAGCTCATGGCAATCTTATGTATAGAATATGACAAGCTTTAAGAATTAAAACAGCTCTGGGGAGCCAGGCGTTTCATTGCTGAGATTGTTATGTGCAATGCCATAATGAGAATAGGGAGATGAGGTGGGGTAGCTAAATTACAGACAGCTGATCAGAACTTCCCTAGGAGAGCCGTTGGGATTCCTCAGAGACTCCTAGTGCTGCATGTGTTTTGTGGGGTATGTGTCCTCAGCTCGGGAGGCAGAGCTCCGCCAGCTTCGCAAATCCAACATGGAGTTTGAGGAGAGGAATGCAGCCCTGCAAAAGCATGTGGAGAGCATGCGCACAGCAGTGGAGAAGCTGGAGGTGGATGTGATCCAGGAGCGGAGCCGCAACACGGTCTTGCAGCAGCACCTGGAGACCCTACGGCAGGTGTTGACCAGCAGCTTTGCCAGCATGCCCTTGCCTGGTAATGTCATCCTGTCTGAATACTTTCTGGGGGGCGGGTCTTGGGGAGAGGGCTGTAATATTTATGTTGGAATTGGCGTGGGGAGGCTGTAATCTCCCCCAGAGGAAAATTAATAAAGTAAGTTTTTCCCCTCAGGGTTTTCTCTAGTCATATAATAGAATGTCAGTATTGGCTAAAATCCTCCAAAATTTCAGGCTCTCTGGTCATTTAAATTTTTGTCTACTTATATTTTAATATAATCTGTTTTCCTTTCTGTTAAGCTTAATTCGATATTCAGAACAATGGAAAGTGAGTAATAAGTCCTTAGGAGAGCACTTTCTATTATGTATGTTTGCTTCCTTTGTTTTTGTTTTTGTTTTAATGGGAAGGAAGAGAAAACAATCACTAGTATTTCTTATACACACTCTCATTTTTAGGATAGTCACAGCAGAAAGCTGGGAGAATCTCTAACCCTCTATTATATGAAGCTACTCATATATACTGTACTGCAGGTATTTAGCCCATCTGTTCATTTAGAATATATGTACTAATTTCATTTCTTTGAGGTCTAAAAGCGTCTCTATCTTATTTGTGGAGGAGACCACATTAGAGTCACAATTTCTTTTGCTGGGTATTCACTTAACTGTTTTATGGTTGAACTGAATGGGGAAGATTTTCTTACTCTTTCTCTGATTATTTCCCTTCAGGAAGTGGAGAGACACCGACGGTGGACACCATTGACTCATATATGAACAGACTGCACAGTATTATTTTAGCTAATCCCCAAGACAATGAAAACTTCATAGCTACAGTTCGTGAAGTTGTGAACAGGCTTGATCGTTAGTGAATGGTGAGTGCTCACTGGTAAGATACTCATATGCCAGTACATCATTCAAAATAAGATGTCTTCAATCTGTAGCAATACTACTGAAGCCCTGGAAATAGAGTGAACGAACTAGGGTCTTGATTAAGATTCCTGTTGCATGGCTGCTAAATGTAGTAAATAATGTTAGAAACCGGAACCGTTGTTCCCAGCTGCTCAAGAGGCTAAAGCAGCAGGATTGCTTGAGCCCAGGCGTTCGGTCCAGCCTGGCAACGTAGCAAGACCCTGTCTCTAAAAATAGAAGAAAGAAAGAAAAGAAAACACAAGACAGTTTCTTCTCATCCATACGTGTTTCAGAATGGTTTAATGGAAAAAGTATGATTTCTGCAGTTAAACCTCAATTCCAGCTTTGTCACTTATTTAAGATTGTATTCTTGGGCATTCATTTCCCAAAGGGTTTTGAAGAGTGGGAAACTTAGAGAAAATCACCCCCTAAAACAGTACTCAGAACAAAATAAATATGACTTAATTGTTAATCTTTCTTTTCCCTGGAAAATACTAACGACAATTTAGAAGGAGTCAGTGAGGCATTGTGTACACATGAGCCTATATAAGCAGGAACCTTTTTCATGCACCACTTGTCTATGAGATGTTGATGTGGACTGACCAAACAGTGAAACAGTCAATGCCCTGGTTTTAATAGATTAAAAACAAACTCTCAATAAGCAAAAGAGAAAGGAGAAAGAAAATAAGCTTTCTAAAAATATATTTAACAAATGAGTAGTACTATGTGTTATATCCTTTTAGCTGGGAAAAAGTACATTTCCAGAAAGGATCTACCCATGCAAACTTTTTGGTACAAATGGTCAACCATCAGGTATCATTTCTTAAATGGAATTGGTATGTGTTCATGCAAATTCCTAGACACAGGGCACCCTTTTAGTATGCTGTCCACAAAATTGGCAGTTCTTTGTCGATTACATTATTTCATAACTGTACACATACGAACTGTGTGGAAATTTCAGGGTTGGACTGTGTGATGAGGTGGCCATGTAAGCATACTGAAACAAGAGTCAACTGCGGGATATGTTCCTTCGAATGGCTGGTCATGGGTTTGAACCTTCATTTGTCCTACAGGTACATAAACAGACTCACATACATAATTCACATTCTAGCTTGGTTTGGATTTTGAGCAACATGTATAAGGATAAATAAAACCCAGGATTCTTTAATGAGGCAACATCTGCTGGCAGAGACAACTGCAGAAGTCTTCATCCTTCTTGGTCATGCCCTTGGATGGTAACTGTACAAGACAATTCGTTATATTGTAGCCTCAACCATGCTCCAGTGGGGAGAGGATCACTGCCCTTCTAGCGAGTAGCCGGACGGAACGGACCGCGCTGCTAAGAGACGGCTGGGCCCCCGCAGAGTAAGGAAATGGCATCACTTCGCCAAGGGAACAGCTTGTGAATCTGGGCCTGGGATTTCCAGGAGCTCGTCGCTCTTCTCATTTCCACATGCTGATTTCAGTTAGCACTCTTGGAGGCTTAAAGAGAGGGAGCTGGCAAAAACAGTGTGGATGATTGTGAAAGAAAACAGTAATTGGTAACACGGTGTCTCCTCGCATAGGTATAGGGCCCTTAATTCAAGTACTGAACCAAGAGTAGTTTTCCATTTTGAGCGTTTTACCAATAAGACTCTCTTAAAGCTTTATCCATCTCAAGGATATAAACTGTAGTATCTGCTTTCTGAAGTGTCTTTGAAAACCTAGAATATTACCATTATCCTTGATTTTAACTTACAAATATTTTGCTTGTGAAAATGTGAACTGCTGTATTACTACACATTCTTAACAATCTACCATGCAAACATAACTAAGAATAGATAATTAGTTCCCTATACCCTCCAAAACTGTCAAATGAAACAATTACAAAGGCTATGATTAATACTAGCTTGGCCTCATTATACAGATATGTACAGACAGCTAGGCCTGAAGTCCCAGAACTCGTGGTGCAATTGATTACTCTGACATGAGTTTGGCAAAGGATTCGTCCATTGTCAGGAGCCAATGCGTGAAGGGAAGCTAATGGTTCACAAGTTTTAAAGGAATGTATTAGAGCTGGAAGGGAACTTTAGAAACCCAAAATTTTATGTATGAAGAAGCTGAATCCAAGGAAGTGAACCATCTTGCCTAAAAATACCTGACTAGGTGAGCACAGAATACAGAATTAGAATGCAGATATCTAAACTCTCATTCAGTGGAATTTCTACAATACTGCTGTGAGGCAGGGTGGGGTAGGGATTGGAGGAGGGAGAAAGCACTAAAAAATCTTGGAATAGAGCATTAAGATAAATAGGAAGTAAATAGAAAAAGATTACAATCTAGTAATTATAAAGTAACAAAATTTAAAAATTATTTGTAGCCATGCATGGTGGTACGTGCTTATAGTCCCAGGTACTCAGCAGGCTGAGGCAGAAGGATCATTTGAGCCCAGAAGTTTAAGACCAACCTGGGCGATATAGCGAGACCCTGTCTCAAAAAAAAAAAAAACTAATAAAAATTATTTGTATAGATATACAATGGAAGAGTTACTCCAGCTGTCACCTTTCTTGAGGCTAAGTAGTACCTAGAGACAAGTGGAGCTAGGAGGAAGCCATGACTTTGAGAGGGGACCACTTTATATGCGCTATTAAAATCTATACGTTGCCTGATTTCAATTGAACCAATAATAAATATTTAACTATTTGAGGACTGAAAAAAATCTTTCTTATGTGATTGCATTTTTATCAATATGAGAAAATTTCTTGATCATATGCACCATAATACATTCCTGTACATGCACATATCCTTACGTTAATACTTGAAGAAAATTGGTTTTTACTAACCTACAGTCTTTGGACTAAAGTAGGATACTAATTTTCCCTCATCAGATTTGTCCCCGGTCCATTGCTTTTCTGTGTTTAGCTGATGATTTTCCTGCCTCCCATTGTTGCTGAACTGGAGCAGGGCCATGTTCTCACTGAAGTGTTATCTGAAACATCTCAATGAGGTTGCCTGTCTGCAGCTTATGAGCTCTTTGGTTTACATACACCCTGCTCCTCACCTTAACCCTTAGGAAAATGGAGCATTTCATGAATCCATAGCCCTAACCCCTTCTGATCACTACTTACCTTTTTGGTGTCATCTTTTTTTTTCCCTCCCTAATTCTATAGGTCTTAGAGCTCCAAGATGTTCTGTAAGTGTTTTTATTTGTGAGGAATGAGAAGCCATCCATGGAAATTTGAACTGAGTTGGGGCAGAGACAGAGTACAGATCCCTTTGCCTGTGAAAGAATCATCAGCGAGTGACATGCCTGCACCCCAGGAAGCCATATGAGGGAGCAGCAGAAGGAACACGTATGTGGCATACAAACTTCCTATGGAATTGTCCGTGTGTGAAGCTTTGAAAGTGTACTGCCACTCTGCCGGGGTCTTCCACGGCTCTTAAAGTGGATCTGCATACAACAGCCGACTAGGTGACCCTGAGGCTGACATCCACTGCAAAAAGGAAGACTTCTCATTGCTGCAGTTTCCATCGGACCCTTTTATCAGTGGAGCTCCAGTTTTCTTACCTAGCTGTCATTTTTTTTTAAATGCCTTTGGGGGTTATTTCTCGATAGCCCCCACCAAGTTATACATCTCCATTTTCTGACCTCTGGGCTTTGTTGCTCAGCAGGGTTCTGAAGGAGAGTTTCTCTCATTGGACAGGCCCAGTCTTCTCCCATCGTTGCCCTGCTGTGACTCCAAAGAAAGGAGCTTCTTGTTGACAGTGCCCTGTGGAGGAAGGCTGTGTTTCCTACCCACACGGTGCTCAGTGGGTGCCAGCCCTCTGAGTGGCTTTGTGATTGCTGCCCTGGAGGAGAATGCTCTTTGCTTCCTCCCTGGTACTGCCTGCTGTTTTCTAAGCAGGGCTCCTGCACAGACACGGAGTCCCAGCCCCAGCAAGGCTCTTCTGTTCCCATCTGTTGGCACTGTCTTGCGGAGCATTTTTGCTGAGGAAAAGGTCACTAGTAAACAGAAGAGAAAAGGAAAGAGTAGTTTCTCATTTGGTATTTTTAAAAAGCCCAAAGTTTAATGTAAGTGAAAACTGAGGGAATCCCTGTCTTCTTCAGGTGGAATGATTCATGGATAGGTAGAAACATCACCCAGAATAGTGTCTTGAGCTCACAGAAAGGGCACAGAAGAATTCTGGTATCTTTTGTCTTCCTTCTGTAGCCATTAACTCCTGAATCTATGTGAAAAAGATAGGTATCCCTTCCTTCTCTCTCCTTAGTAAGCAATTTTTTAAAAACAGCAAAGTAAAGAGGGGTTTCTGGTTCTTTCTGTTTGTTTCGTTTTGAGATGGGATCTCTCTGTGCTGCACAGGCTGGAGTGCAGTGGCTATTCACAGGCGCGGTGACAGCACACCACAGCCTTGAACTGGGCTCCAGGGATCCTCCTGCTCAGCCTCTTGAGTGTCTGGGACTACAGGTGCCACCACCACACCGAGCAGTTTCTGGTTCTTTTAACAGCAAAAGGGAAGTGGGTTGTGATTCTCACCTCAGGGTTGTTGTGGGGTTATTTTTATTTTGGGTTTTTTGGGGACTTTTTGATACCCTAGAGCACAAGGCCGAAGGTTGCCCCTGAGATCTTTGGAACCAAAGCAGAGGATGCTGAGCCCATTGTCTAGGCACCACGCCAGTGCAGGCAGGTAGATAGAAATGTGGCCCTTCTCACAATATGCCCAAAAGTTGGTGTGAGGCAGAAACTCCCTGTCATGTTGCTGCACCATCCTGTCTTCTCAGTATCTCCTTACCTGTTCTTTATTAGTCCAAAAAGGGGGAAAAATCTTTTTTTAAATGTCTTATGTAAACACACATCAAATTTCCATGCACCGAAGCCCATATACAACCATTTGGCAATTTTTTAGAATAAGGCCCCATCATTACCTATTGCTGTAAGCCTACCCAACTCTCCTACTTTTATGTATTTTCCTATTTTCCTGCTTTCATCTACTGTTTCTGCCACTTCTTTTAGACCCCTTGCCTGCTAAGGCCTAGCTAGAACTCGCTGCCTGTGGTAGAGGGACATCCAAAGCCAGCTCTGGAAGTTCGTGTCTGCCTTCTGCCAGTTGCTTCCTGTCCTTTCGTCCTTCTTAATATTTCTCTCTGTTTCTTCTTTGTGTTCAGTTTTGTGTGGCTTCGTTAGCACTGCTTTTGTGACTGGGAAAGACTGTAACTTGGTCCAAGATAATCATCCTCCTGTCTCTAGGTAGGACACCTGACAATGACTTGAAACATTTGCGTATTCAGAAATGCACAAGATCTCAAGAGAGCCTGCAATAGGAAATCATTTTCACAAACTAGCAGCTTGCTTTTGAAATGCTGGCTCTCCCAGCAGCTACTCCCGACTCTGGCGGCTGGGATTCAGCTGCCACAGGGCCGCCAGGGTCTATAGAGAGGTCTGTGCCACCTCCTCTCTCTGTGCTCGACGAGGAGGTGGTAAATGAGGTACAGGCTAGCACAGTACCTAGTTCATGTTTCCCAATACACTTGTAGAAGTTGCTGCACTTATGTTTCTCTCAATAAATAAGCTGTTGCCTATTCAGTGTTACAGATTTCTTTCTTTTTTATTAAAACAAGGGGCAGCTGAGGAAAGGGAGACAAGGTGTTTTCTTTCTGACAAATTTTAGAAAAAACTCGTATACGTGTGTTTGGAACTGTTGAAATGCCAAGTTTTCTGTACAAGTGTTTCTGTAATTAAACGTCTAGATTTTCTTTGTTTTTTAAGAAATTGATACACTTGCTTGACATTTGTCCCATTAAAACTTTTCTGTTGAATTCACCTGATTCAATTTTACTTGCATTGTAATGGAAAAAAAAGTCCTACCTCTTAAAGACTGCCCGCTCTACATTAATCATCAAGTCTGTTACTCTTCTAAAACAGTAACACATCCATTTTACTAATTGCTTCTTCAAAATATATCTTCGCCTGCTCAAGAATTCAGCTCTTTTAATGTATGTTGTAACGGTGCAGTGAGCTCTAATTCATTCTCTTGCAGCAGTCATACTGTGGCAGCAACTTGAAGGGTTTTTCAAAGTCAGTGACTCTGAAGTCCCCTTGATAGGAAATCATTTGACAGAAGGGATGAGTTGTACTTAAATTCTTATTTTTTAAAAATAACCATTACTTAACCAATCAAAATCTTTTTAAGGAAATTTGTCACCTATTTTCACTATGCTTTTAAAATCTCAGTGGTAAGGTAATCTGGCTTCCAGATCCCGCTGCTCTCCACGTAGCCAGTTGTGTGGCACTGGGCAAGTCTTGCTTTGTTTCACTTCCATTTTCCTCCTCTGACATAATACATGCCTCGGCTCTCCCATGCTGTTGTTAGAAGCGTAGTATTAGGTAACAGTCCACTGCACTCTGGAGGATAGGGGGATAGGAGGAGTCTGTTACATGCTTGCCAAAGTATCAGGGTATCTCAATTGAGGTTGGATTTGACTACATATAACAAACCCAGAGCAGCAACAGCTTAAGTAAGAAGTGTATCTCTCTCACAGAAAAGTAAAGGCCGTCCGAGACTGGTAGGGAGGCTCCTGTCTGCACCACGGCATTGTTCCCTTCTCAGGGTCACCTCATGGTCCAGAATAGCTGCTGGACCATCAGCCATCACCTTTAAATTCCTGGCAGCATGAAGAAAAGAGGGTAAGGACAAAAATGGGCAAAGCTAGCTGAGTCAGCACCCTTTAAAGAGTCTTCCTGGAAATCATACTCAACACTTCTCACTTCATTTGGCCACAGCTCAGTCGTGCGATGATAGCCAACTATGAGGGAGGCTGAGAAACGTCATCTTGCGGGGACATCATTGCCCCCAGTGACATACAGCTTTCAGTGAGGAAATGAATGTAGGGAGGCCCCTTCCGTTGGTGTCATAACTCACATGTTCGACCCCGCGTATGCATTAAGCCCGGCCCTGCTCCATTAGTGGATGGGGTGCGTTATCTTGCCTTTGCCTCTCGGCCATTTGAGAATGACCATGTACTTCCTTGGTGCTTTTTTTCCAAAGAGCCAGAAAGCTAAAAACTAGCTTCAGTCTGAGTTGGCATTTCCTGTTCCCATCTTAGCTCCTCTTATACCCCTCAACAGCTGGTGGCCAGTCTTGTTTGGTGAAAGTCAACATAACAGGTGGTAATACTTCCCCCAGTTGTTTGTTCCCTTTCTCAAACTGCTCAGCATCTGCTGGATTAAAACAACACCAGGATAATCTTCCCCTAGGGGTGGGGAGATTGCCTGGCAGACAAGCTCATAGCTACTTCCTGCTCTCTGAAGGAATTTCCTGCCTTGCAACTGAGAGTTCTAAGTCAGGGGCTTTTTCTTTGTTTTGTTTACCTTTGACACACAGGCCGCATACAGACACATACCTTATAATATCTATAAACACTAGCTCGTATGCCAGCCTAGAGATCAGGACTGAGAGTCACATCAGGTGAAAACATTAATGTACTTCCACTCATCCAGAAACGGTTTCAGTTCAGTTTTCATGGGAATACGTGTCTGCAGGGACAAACTTTTGCCAGAGGTAAAAATGTGCATTGTCTTAGCCTAGAGGAATGCAGAAAGGAGAAGGGACCACGGGGGGATAGGAATGGCATTGGGAAATTAAGGGCAAGGGCAGTGCAGATTTTCCAGACAGAGGATTTTTATAAACCACCTGCAACACTGGATCGGTGGGAAGATGCCTTAGATGTTCATGTGGGAATACATAGGACTGAGTGTACGGGTGTTCTCTGGTCTGAGTCTCACACACCCCATCCGACACTTGAGAACTGGAGTTCCTTGTAACCAGCTCCTCTCCATTCGCTTCAGTTCACTGTTTGGGTGTTCATAAAACGTGGTTTTTGCCCTCCATGGTGTCCGATAGTCTAGTGGGAAAGACAGACGTGTACATAAATAGGGAAGCTTGTATCGAGTTTCAGTAGCGATAAATAATTTTGAAGAGTGAAAGAATTACTTGAAGGTAAGAGCAATTGGATTACTTGTGATTTAGACAAGAAGTTTTTCAAAGTGTGTTTTCGATTTGTTAATACAAAACCATTTTTAAAAATTAAAATGAAGAGAAACTATCAGAATGCACTGCATGTAGTAGGGTATTTTGTGAACCTTTCATGTATACTTTAGTTACATTCCAATGTATACATACACATGTGCTGGGTTATAATGTGAAATGTGTTTCTTACCACGGAATCACAATAAAGGCAGCCAATAACTGTTTCGCTACCTCTGAAATCAGGTGGAACCGCTGGGTTTAAGTCTGGTCTCTGCTGCTTCCCACTTGTGTGATCTTAGGCAAGTTATAAAACACGTAGAATAGTGCCTGTCACAGAGTAAAAGATACTTAAATATAAACTTAAAATTTATGGAGAAAAATTCTCAATGAAAAAGAGAAATAACAATTAGACACATACAATAGGCCAACCACTCTGTTCTTTTTATATAAATTATGTCATTTAATTCCTACCACAGCTTTACAGAGTAGGACTACTAAACCCATTTTACAGGTAAGTAAATTAAGACTCAGGGATGAGAAGTAACTTGCACACTTATACAACTAGGAATGGTTTTGTACCCAGATAGTTCTGGCTCTACATTCTACCGTAGCCATTCTGTCTTAGAGATATCTAATGAGACTGACATGAGTTCAAAGCAGCAACATAGGCTGGCGGGTCTGAGAACTGGAGTTGAACCTATTCACTGAACAGTATTTGTTGAGTGTCTTTCCTGTGTCAGGAGCTGTTCTGGGTCCCATTCCCCATAGAGCTTATGTCCTGCTGGGGGAAAGAGACTATAAACAAGTAACCTAACAAACAGCTCAGCTAGTTGCCAAGACAAGAAGATAGGATAGAAGAAAGGCCTTTCTGAAAAAGTATGTTTTGAAGAAAGACCAGATTGAACTAAAGGAGCCAGCCCTGCGAAAGCCTGAGGGAATAGAAAGGCCAAAGTCCTGAGGGAGGAACAGCTCTGGAATTTCAAGGAGCAGGAGGAAGCGGGTGAGGCTGGGGCAGAGGAGCGGGAGGAGGGCGCGGCGAGCTCGCGGGGCGCTTCCTTGCAAGTTGCGGTGCGCAGTTCACGCTTGCTGCAAGTGCAGCGTGAAGACAGCTCTACGTAAGTGCCAAGATCTGGTTTATGTTTTTAAAGGATCACTGGCCGCTGCGTAGAGAATTGTGGGGAGGCGAGAGTAGGAGCAGAGAGACTAGTTAGTCCAGGTGAGAAGTGACAGTGGCTTGGCCTGGAGTGGCGGCAGTCGGGCGGGAAAAGGCAGACAAATTAGGAAACAGTTTGGAAGTGCCGCGGGCAGAAATCGCTGAGGGACGGGCTGTGGATGGTGAGAGAAAAGGAATCAAGCATGGCTGCTCGTTTTTTTGGTTGGAGCAATTGGGTGGCAGCAGAGATGCCACTGCCTGAGATGACGTACACTTAAGGATGGAGCATCACAGAGGAAAAGTGAAAAAGTCTGCTTGAGACTGGCTAAATTTGAGATTCCACCAGCAGATTGGCCCCTGGGCAGACACTTACATCCCTCTGCGATGGGTTAAAAAGTCCCTTTCAACTGTTAAGTTTGTAGCTCCGTGAGATTCTAACTCCGAGTCAGCGTTTGCAACGTTCCTTCCATCCTCAGGGTGCGCACTCACGTAGATACGGTTACTCTTGCTGTTCATCGAACTGTGAAATTAAGGAATGGTCTTTTTAATTCTTCAAGCTCCTTAGGAAAAGAATTTTTAAAACCTTGCATCTGCATTTAAGATTGGCATGAAACAGCTGAATGTTCTAGGATATAAAAATCATACCATAACCTGATGGTTAGAAAATTCCAGAGCAAGTAATAGAAAGCGTCTGCTTAAAGGAGACTGGCCGAAAATACATTTGGCGTCAGTGGAAGAAGGGCGGTGTGAGAAGACATCAGTGATGCGGGCCAAGGTTCCTGTGAGGGCGCTGGTGCTCTCTCCAGGGGTAGAAATCAACCGAAGGCAGCCGGGTGCAGGCGGTGGAATGTGAGACCTTCTGTTTTTCTTGGGGCTGGTGGATTTTCGAAGTAGACTTATATTTATCAAAAGGGTTTTTTTTTTAAAGGTCAAACTAATGTGGTCATTATGGATTTTACTCATCCCTGAAGAGAATGAATATTTTAGATATATTCATTTATTCAGACATTTCCAAGTACTTACTGTGTGTTTTGGGCATAAAGTTGAGGAAATCCCTCTCCTCAGGAAGCTCACAATATAACAAAAAATAGACATAAAAGCTTACTACAATAGGGTCTGATAAATGATCGAACAGCTGTGAGCAAAGTATTCTGGAAAATACAAAGGAAGAATTCAGCGTTTGTGCTTGGGGGAGGTCAAAAGAGGGCTTTACCAGGATAACATTTTGAGCTGGGCCTTAGGAAAAGAGTAGTTCTTTAGGAGAAGCTAGAAATGGACCTGGAGTTGTGAGTGCATTTTTGGTTCACTCAAGTAATTCAGTGTGATCGGAACACAGGTTATATGCAGGGTTTTGATTTAAAAGAAAATAAAGATAGTGAGGTGTTTTGAAAATGGATTGTAAACAGGCCTTGAATGCCATGCCAAGGGATTTAGCTTTTATTTTGCAGGCAGAGAGAAGGCATCAAGGCTGTTTTCGAAAGGCAGTGACATGAGATGAAGAAAAATGACCCCGGCGGTTCTTAACCTTTTTTCTGCCATGAACTCCTTTGGCAATCTGATAAGGCCTATGGACCCTTCTAAGAATAATGTTTTTAAGTACATGAAATACAAATACAAATACCACAAGAGGGTATTGGCAGGGAGGAGGGAACTATTTTTTTTGGATGGCAGTATCAGGGAGGGCCCCTTGGAGGAAGTGACACTTAAGATGAGACTTGAAAAACCAGTGAGACTTACATAAACAGGAAAAGAGCTGGAAGGCCAGCTTTTATTGGTGCTTTAGAGGGACTGGAAGAAAACCAGAGGAGTGAGCTGGACCACAGAAAAGTAGGGGCATTGGCAGCCATGCGAGGTCTTACCACCTATGTAGAGTAAAGATCTTGGATATTCTAAGTGCAGGGGGAAGTCACTGAAGGCTTCAGAGAGGGACGTGATATAATCCAATTTGTGGTTTTAAAAAGGCTCTTGGTTGTCTGAAGAGTGGGCCGTAGGGAGCGAGCATTGCGCAGGGAGCTGAGCGTGGCTGTGTCTGCAGTCCCGCTGCAGCGGTGGCAGCTTGGACTAAGGCTGCAGCAGTGAAGAATGGAGGGGAAGAGGACGAACAAAGCTGTTTTGGAGATAGAATGAACAGGGTGCGTGATGGGCTAGAGGTGGGATGGAGGAGAGAGCAGCTGCGGTGGATGTCAGGCTTCATGGGATGGTGAGGCACCATTTTCGGAGCTAGCACATCTAGAGGGGCAGACCGGGGCAGGAGGCAAGGCCAGAGAGCCTGTGGGCATGTTCGTTTGAGATGCAAGTGTTAAAAAAGCAGATGTAGCATGTTAAGTGAGCATTTGTATCAAACAATTCTAGAGCTTAAAAGATGGGTGTGAGCTTCGAGCGCCATTTACCAAATACTTCCAAGGAGGCTTTTTTGTTGGCCCTTTGCCCCCGAATCCTGGCGCTGCTCTCCAGGCAAACAGTCAGACCCCACCGATCTCTACCATCCCTGACTAAAGGTATCACTGTTTTACCCTTTGCCCAAGTGCCAACTTTGCCTCGTCTTTCGTCCTGCCCTCAACACCAGAACAATAGCTGGACCCTGGTGCGACTATTCTGCTGGCTTAAATCAAGCAACATTTCTAAACATATCCAGAGCATTTAACTTAGGTTTCCTGCATGAGATTTCTGCAGGGGGAGCTTTGCATCCGTAAAGAAGATGCTAAGCATCCTATCAGCTTACAGAGAAATAGTATGTGTTTATATTGGCTGATTTTATAGCAAATGTGATTGGGATATTTACTGATTGTTTCTTAGAACCGGATGAAAATAACAGGACAGACCAAGTGAACTGCAGCAACTAAACATGTAACAACATAGAAGAAAGAGATATAGGTTATAGAAAATGAAAATTGTGATCATGCAAAGAGGGATTTCACGACAGCCTGAAGACTTGACCTACAGCTAAGTGGGGCCAAGATTAATCATGTTTTGATCTTATACATAAGCCAAAGGAACTTTTCTAAAGATCATGCCCATTAAAGCAGTAAAGACTTCGCTGCAGGCATTTAGTGAGAGACGAATGCTGCTGTGGGAAGTGGGAACCTTTGGCAGGGAGTCTGAAAAGGGAGCGGGCCTTGTTTGCTCTGCAAGGTGAGGCCCGAGTTCAGTCCGCCAGATGAAGAAGAGTCTCACGTTTTTAGATGCTGTGTTACAGGCAAACCTGAAGTCTTCGGGAAAGGGGGAAAGGTTTTTGTTTGTTCTTATTTTTGTAATTAAATAAGGATTCTACATGCAAGGAGCAAGCGCTGACTCCAGGCGGCAGGGCCGGTAGCTTCTAAAGGCAGCAAAGTGAAAAACAGCACCAAGGAACAAACCAGCCTGAGGAGCTTGATGGAATTTCCCAGAAGCCTCTGGAAGAACATATAGCATTCTGGGGCCAGGAGACCTCGGCTCCGTCTCTGTCACAGCAGCCACCTCAGATGAGGGCAATTTAATTGGCCAAAAAATATCACCAGCCTGAAAGAAAAGTGTCATCTCCCCCATTCCTTGTTTTTCAGCCCCCAGAAGTCCGTCAGCCAAGGTTTTGTGTGAAGTTGCGTCAGCACCCACTTTGATTCGAGATAGGAAATTCTGGGATTCGACCCTGACCCTCGCTCTCCCACTGCGCCTCGCTGATGGAGGCGGCTGCCCTGCAGACAGGATGCTCTTCCGTCCTGGACCTTGCCACGATTCCTGTCCCTGGCTGGAATCGCTGCTTCTGGCTTCCTCTGGCAATCCCAAGAGACACAGGACGGCAGGGGCAGGAAGGACACCGAGCCTGGTCTCCCAGGCAGAGACCCTTTGGGACGCCTGAGCCTCGGCTCGCTTGCCATGGTCTGCCTTTCCGGGAAGGAAGAGGGGGACCTCCTAGCTCCCTCCAAACGCCCCTGTCTTAAAACCGTGCAGCACAAAACAGGCCAGTTCATTGTGTTCTTGGATATAAATATTGATTCTAGGTGCTGTTAACATTCTGTTCATAAAAGAATGTAACATATTTCTCCCACACCATGTTAGACTGATGTGTTGTTTGGCCAAGAGAAGTACAGATTGCTGGCTTCTGAGGGAAAATGTGGACATTTAAATGCATGCAGCTCTGGGAAGTCTAAGGAGCAGTTTCCGAATAACAACCAGGCCCCTTGGTTGGCTGTGGCTCGCCCTCCTCCATCCAATTTCTCCTCTTCCATCTCCATTGTTTGCACATGGCTTTGGCATTTCTAATCACTGCCTTCTTGGAATTACATCTTGTTTCTCAGGACCTGGAAATGTGAGACATTTGCTTTCTTCAGGAGGGCCCGGAAAGTCAGGGCCAAGCATTTTTGGTTTTCTTCCCCTGGGGAAAGGGTCTGGGAGGTCCCATTCTCCCGCTTTCTTTCTCTCACTCCGTGTGGGAGGGGAGGGCAAAGGCTTCAGACCAGAAGGGGTCCCCCAGGCATTCCACCCGGCGGCCAAGCCCAAGACTCAACGTGCTGTCCGCCTTGGCAAGACAGCCTCCCCGCATTCCACAAGTGCTCCCGAGGGGGAACTGTGCCTCGCGGGAGCGTGAGTTCTCGGTGTGTGTGCGTGCTCACTCGGCGCCAGGTCAGCCGACTCAGACAGACCCGGACAGTGTTTCGTAAGAGAGCGATCAGCCCATTTCCAGATGTGTGGCAGGGCGGCCGGACAGCGTGCCGTCAGGAGAGCCGGCGCCCTCTGCTGTCCGGGCCGGCAAGCACCGAAGCAGCCGGGAAGAGCCCCGGGGTTCCAGCAAGCTGGTGGCTCTGTCAAAACCCATAGCCAGCCCGTGTGGGTATGGGGGACGGGCCGGCAGCTCCTCACTGTTCAGACGGTGAGCCTGCAAGGGCTGCATCCCCTCCTCCTGGCCGGCTCCCTTTATGTTTTGTGGCCGTGAATGAGCCAGAAATGATGAGGATTTACATGAAACCCAAGCCTCCCGCAGCATCTGCTGGTCCCGTTCCCGAGAAGGTGAGGGACGGTGGCGCTGTCTCCTGCCTGTGAACCCGGCCAGCGGGCCCAGGCAGGGCCAGACAATGAGGGCGACTTGCCCAAGAGGAGGCCTCCTCTGATTAGCAGCCCTCGGGCCACACCCTCACCCGGGAATGCGGCTTCTGGAGGCTTGGCTGGCTCCAAGGCTTCCAGCGAGTGGAAGCTGCAACTACTCCCACTCAGACATCCTGGCATCGCCAAGGGGCCTCAGAGCTGGCACAGCCGAGAGACTGGCTCGGCTTTCGAGCTTAGACTGCCGCCCCCTCTGCTCCACTTCCTGCCAAGACAGCAGCTCAGCAGTGGGGCCAGGGCCGAGCCAGGGCCGGCTTGCTGCAGCAGGAGCGGGAGAGAGAGAGTGTGTGTTGGTGAAAGGTGAGGGGGAGACACTGGGGGAGGGAAGGGGGGAGACTGGTGAAACAGACTTCTTGGACAGCCTTTCAATTTTGCAAAAAAGGCACAAAACAATCAGTTTTTGTTTTTTGGAAGATTTTTATTTATTTATTTTTTGTACACCGATCTCCTCCCTGCTGGGAAAAGAAAAACCCAACCCACCAAACAACCCCCTAACAACAATGCCCTTCTCTCTCTGGGACCAATTTCCAGACTGCACCGCAGTCCTGACAAGGTCAACAAGCTGGAGCTGTAAGCGGAAGATCTTTATCTATGTGGGAAATAGGAAAATCATTTGACTGATAAAAGGAAATACAATAAATAGCATCTAAATTCCTGGCTTCATTCCCCAGGGCCCCTCCTCTGCTGGAGAAAGTGCGCGGGGCAGGAACACATGTGCTGCTCCAGCATGTTTAAAAATAGCATTCAGCACACAGGCCTTTCTCACCTTCCAGAAAGACTTCATTACTGGGTCCTCAGCCCTGGGCCTGCAGAGCTGCTGCCGGCGCTTTCTTCTCCCTGCGCTGGGTTTTTCTTTCTGGAGGCATTAAACGCAGTGCATCGGTACATTTTGCTCACGGGCCAGCTGCTTCTCACGTTGTTTCAGTCTAGGTGCGTCCGACGCCCACGTTGGAAGTCCATTGTATTTAATGGGGTGCTAAGTCTGTTTATTGGCCGGGATGTGTGCAGTGATTTCACTCTCTGCAAAACTAGCAACTTGAACCTGCAATGCTGGTGTTCCTCCTCCCCAGCCCCACCCCGCTGAGCGCAGTCTCCAGGTATCTCTGGCCCTGCTTCCAGAGTTCCTCTAGCTCAGCGGTCCCCAACCTCTCTGGCATCAGGGACCCGTTTCATGGAAGACAATTGTTCCACAGACAGAAGGGCTGGGGAGTGTGGAGCTCTGCGGTCCAGTCCCTAACAAGCCACGGGCCGGTACCAGTCCATGGCCCAGGGGTTGGGGACTGCAGCTCTAGCCTATGTAGCCAGAGAAGGCCTCTGAGTGGTGGGAGCTGGGGAACCCAGCGCTTACACCGGTTCTGCTGCTGGCTAGCATTGGCGTGACCCGAAGCAGGTCTCCCCATCTCTTGGAGACTCCTTTTTCCCATCTATTAAATAGGGATTTTTAATCTGCCCTATGTAACTAGAGAGGCTGTTGACATACAATAGTCGCATAGTGGAAAAACATTCCACCGGGTTCTACAAAGACACCATTGTATTTTGCCAGCTGGGCCGCTTCTGCATCTCCTTGGCAGCCATTTAACCCCCAGACCTCCATGTCTCCGCTGAGACTTGGAGGATGTGGGTAGGGCCTCCACGCCCACCGACAAGACCGTGTCTGCACCGTCTTCCGATTCCGTTGTTCCTTCCGCATTGGCTAGTTGGCCTGCTACTCCCTGGAAGACTTCCTTGTCTCTCCACTTACAGGGCCTGGCCCTAAAGAGGTGCTAAATGCTACATAAAAGACTTTCTAGCTCTTAATCTCCAAGTCTCAACCAAGAGAAATAAAGCGCGTGCTGTTCTAATAAATTATACCATCCTGGGTGAACTACGCCTTCCGTCATTCCCACCCAATCTAAAACCCGGCTTCTCAGGGACCTTCCAGGGTCCCCACTGCTCCGACATCATCCGGGCCTTGGCAGTCTTTCTCCGGAGCAGGCTTTCCCCGCTGCGTGACACAGCTTAGACCTGAGCCTCCCTCCGGAATCCCTGATCTCTCCTCCAGCCCCTCAGGCCTCTCCACAGGGCACCCTGCGAACCTTCCAGTCCACTTGTTCAAAATTGAGTACACATTCTCTCCAAACCCAGCTTTCTCCAGCACCCTCCAGGTCGCTCAGGACCTCCACTGCTGCTGAAGCCGGAGACCTAGAGCCCTTCCGCACACCTGTCTCCGCCTTGCTCCCAGCCCGTGTCCCTGTCCCAGAACCCTCGCGCAGCCCTGGAGTGCCAGGGAGCCAGCCCTCCCCGCCCTCCCCGGCAGGCCTTTGTGGGTCCTCAGCACTCAGCTCCCCTAACAGCCCATTGTTCGATTCTGCTGCTGCTTCTGTATGAACTAGTCCGCAGGAGGCTCTTAACTGGCCTGAGCACCCCCAGTCTCTCCTTCATCCCCCTCCTCGGCTTGCCTCTACCAGTTTGTCCTGGGTACCACCACAAGAGCAATCTTTCTAAAATGCAACACTAATTTTGCAAATATCACTATTTACAAATGAGATGTCTAATCTCTATTTTAAATGAGATAATAGTTGTGGTAGGTGCTTTTATTTTTTATTATCTCATTTAAACCTTGTGAAAATTTTATAGGATAAGAATTATCCCCATTTAACAGATGAAACTGAGACCGGGAGAGGTAAAAGGACCCAAAGCCACACAGCTGTTACACCTGGCAGAACCAGGATTGGAACTCAGGTCTGCCCTGTACTACAAAACCCATGTTCTAACATATTGGAAGCAGCCAGCTTGGTGCCTGGCACACAGCAGGTGGACCGATGTTATTCCTCTTACATCCCGCCTTTTTACAAACTTCGATCTCAGTGGCAAGGAGCAAAGGCCTAGTGCACGGCGGGTGGTGTATCTCTCCAAATGCATCCCCTGTCACCCATGCAGCCCTTCGTCACCACTGCCCATTAGGCCACATCACGCTGCTTGCTGTCCCCAAACCCTCCCTGTCCTTTTTCTGTCTGTCTTCCCCAGGCTTGCCAAGCCTTTTCTTCTGTTGTCCTTCCCCCGTGCAAGCGCCAGATCAGGCGGCGCCTGCTCTGTGATGCCTTTCCTGACCCCCAAACACAGAACCCATGGCTCCGGCATCCCTTTGGCCAACACCACGTGCTGCTTATGCCTCTTTGGTACCGATCGTGTTGCCGTGCGGTCACTTGGGCCTGTCTCTTCCCACCTGCATGCTGCTGGAGCTGCCGATGTGTCCGGGACCTGCAGGCGCCCGGAGGAGGTCTATGGAGTCGAGTCAATATCCGTCTTCCCTGTGACGAACACTGCATTTCCTCCACCTGCAAAGGTCAGGGCGTCTCGAAGACTGTTTGCATCACCTGCACTCTCTCTGGCTTCCACACCTCCTCCCCATCGAGGCTGCCCTTGGCAGGTCACCAGAGACCTCCACACCCCCGGACCTGCAACACCTTCTTGTCTTCCTCTTCCCAAGGTCTCAGCGGCCTCTAAGCTGTACCTTTCTCTTGGCTTCTGCCGTCACAGCCTCCTGCTTTCGCTCGCCTCCGAGGCCCTCTGGGTCCTCTGTCCCTCTGACCTTGGGGCTCTGTTCGGCTTCCGCCCCTTCTCTCTGCATTCCTTCTGCGTGGACTCGTCTCTTCCTGGGGTTTAAATTCTCTGTCTCCATCTTCAGCTCTCAGCTCCACACATGTACTGACCTACTCGACACCTCACCTGAATGATCCTTAGGTGCCTCTGGCTTGACAGCCTAACAGGTATTTGACTCTCAGTTTTACCCCCCCAGCTTGCCCTCCCTCAGGCGTTCCCCTCTCAGCGAAAGGCACAGTCATAAAGGACCCCTTCTCAGGATTATGGGAGCCCCTCTCCAGGACAGAAGTGTCCTGGAAGAGGCGTCCTATCTAGGGAGACCTGAATGCCACGGATTCCTACGTCTGCCTCAGGTCTGGAAAGGAACCAGGCTCTGCAGCCTGGCACTCGACGCCCAGCATGACCCGGCCCCAGCCTGGCTCTCCGGCCCCAGCTTTCATCTTGCCCGTCGATCAGAGACGGGCGGACCATGGTGTGTTAGCGAATCCGGCCCACGGCACGTCCTTATACAGCCTGTGAGCAAGCAATGTTTTCGTATGTTTAAATGGTTGAAAAAATCAAAAGAAGAATAATATTTTGACACATGAAAATTATATAAAATTCAAATTTCAGTGTCTGTAAGTAAAGTCATATGAAGCACAGCCATGCTAATTTATTTGATTATTATCTGTCTCTGCTTCCCAGCTACAAAGGCAGAGTGGAGTAGTTGGAACAGAGAACTTAAGACCTGCAAAGCCGAAAATATTCACTCTCTGGCCTTCTGCCAGAAAAATTTCCCAGGCCCTGCTCTAAGTCAGTCCCCTGGTCCCTAAATATATCTCACAGAGTTCCAGTTTTGTACATACTGATCTCTGTCCCTCTATCTAAATCCTACCTCCCTTCAGCCCTTATCAATCCAGTATCTTCTAGAATCTTCCACGTCCACTCCACTCAACAGTTTGCCCTCCTTCCCTAAACCCCTCTGGTAACATGTGAAGTCGGTGGACTTCCATCCAGGGCCCTGAGCGCTCGCGTTTCTTGCGCATCTGTCCTGTGTCCTTCCAGATTAGGAGCCACGCGAAGACAGCGATGGTGTCCTGTTCATCTCGTATCCCAGGACACAGCACAGGGCCTGGCAACACCGCAGTGCTTAGAAAGCAGGCGTTGATACACTCCTTTCTGAGCGATTTCATCTTTTCTGAAATTCCCTATGTAAGTCTGAGAAAGAGCTGTCCGTTTATTTACTTAGGTATTCTATTTTGAGGAAGATGCGAGTTTTACGCAGTTTCCCTCCAGCGTATCCCCAGGAGGCACTGAAGACGGGCACAGAGAGATGAGTTGCCAGAACAGCTTTATAAGACTCCCTGGCTTCGGGGGCAGTGAGGTGGCACAGGGCCTGGGCTTGCTATCGGTTTTGCCATTTCACCTGTCCTTCCTTGGTTTCACCATCTATAAAACTGTGGACTAAAAATGGGATATCCGCTTGAGCAGGGGACTCCCTGAGAGCCAGCCCAGCTCCCAAACATACGGATCATGTTTTTCCTGTAAGTTCTCAAGGTGGTGACAATGCCCAAGCTCACTCCAGGCAAGGCAGCCTTGTCCGTCCTTGCTGGCCCTCCCTGAGCTCTGGCCTCACTCACTCACGCCACACAGCAGCCGTCGGGGACAGGCATTACCGTCTCCATCGGGCACACCGGGAAAGGGAGGCCCAAAGAGGAGACGTGCTTTTCCCAAGCAACATGTCACACGACACCAGGGGTGCCACACCATGGCTCGTGTGAGCGATGCTTCCTAGGATTGTACACGTCAGCGATTCTTGAACTTTGATGTTTCAGTCACCAGGGATCTTGTTAAAACAGATTTTGAGTGAGTCACTCTGGGGTAGGGCCCAAGAATCTGCATTTCTAACAAGCTCCCATGTGATATGGATGCTGCTGGTGTCTGGACCTCGCTTTGAATAGCAAGGTAGCATACAACCTGCGCAACTGTACACGACGGCCCTGCTAGCCACGCAGCTCAAAAGTAGCAGAGCTGGGACTTAAATTTAAGTCTCTGGGCTAAAAATCCAGTGTCCTCTATGCTGAACCAGGATGTTGCAAAAAACACTTCCACTCTGGGCATGTGGGTCCCTGGAGATTGGGGGAAGTTTGACAAGGAAAATTCACCAAAGAGAAAGGAAGTTCTGCCCTCCTGGCCAGCAGTCCTCAGCCCGGGCCCTCTGGGGCAGGCACAGGCAGATGTCTGCACAGGTTGGGGGCCCCGTGGGAACAAGACGGAGCCAAGCGACCGCACGCCTCGACTAATGGCAACCTGGGGCCCATAGGAATGAGGGAGGAGCTGGCTCCTGGCCTGCAGCTGGCAGGGTGGCTAATGAGCAGGGCGCCCTTCCTCGCAGGTGCTGCAAGTGGGATGGTGCTTGCAAGGAGAGACAGTGCCGAGATGCAGCCTGGGAGGCCTTGATTCCCGCCCTCCTCCCTGCCTCTGTGCAGCTGGGCTGGCTCAGGGCCTGCTTCTGTTTGCCCGGAACAGTCCGACATTCTGCGAGGAACCCTTTGCGCAGGGTGCCCCACTGGCCTCTCTGGGTAACTGCCCAAGAGGCGCAGGTGCTCCCCGCTGGAGCTGGAATCTCCGTTAGGGAAACCAACCTGACATAACATGCTGAGGACGGCTTCGCAGGCTGCAGAGAGCTGTGCAAATGCCCGCAGTCCTGGGAGGGCCCGCGGTGAGGGGCAGCTCTGAAAGCAGGGCTTCTGTTGGAGCAGCCTGGGAGGCCCCGGGGGAACCGGCGGCAGAGAGCCGGGATTACAGACAAGCAGGCGGGGTGGAGGGGCAGCAAACTCGGCAGCAGAGAACTGGGCTTAATCGCCCGCCCCGCCGCTCACCGCTTCAGGCGAGTTTCTGCAGCTCTCCGCAGTCCCCACGACCTCCTCTGTCCATGGGCAATGCTGCTGTGGGGCTTAAGTGTCCTTGGGGCTGCCTGACACAACATGTGAAAGTTGACTCTCCGAGGCTCGGGGTCCTGTCCGGCAGACCCCTGAGCACCGAGCCGCGGATGTGAACCCCTGCTTGGCCACAGAGGCCCGGACTGGCCTGGGTCAGATGCCTTCTTCTCCTGGGGCCTTGGTTTCCTCACGCGAACAGTAGGGAGGGTTGCAGTGGATGCCCGCAGCGCCCTTCCGGGCCTGGGCCTGTGCTCCAGGTGGCTGCAGGTTCTGACCAGCAAGGCCTGAGGCTTTGCCCTTGTCAACGAGGCTGAAGCGGGCAGAGCCTTCCAGGTTCAAGATGAAGGGCCTCAGGCTCTGCTGGGGCAGGTTCCCGGAGCCAGTGGCTGCCCAGAAGCCTCTTCCCTGAGGCACAGCCTATACCACAGGGGCCTCAGGGCGGCCCAGTCACCAGATGCCCAGCTGGGAGGAGCAAGAGCCTTGCAAAGCCATGTTGGGGCCACACGCCGAGCCCAGTGGGCTTGGTCGTAGGGCTCTGCCTGCCTCCCCGTCTCTGCTCCCACGTCCCACGTCCCAGGCAGCAGAGCCAGCTGGACACACTGGGCTCTGCATCCTCACCCGCCAGCACCTGCTCCTTTGCACATTCCAGAAACACAGCGCGGTCCTGCTGGATTCGCCAGCTGGAGAAATGTGGCGGGAGCGAGGATACAAAGCAGGCGGGCCAGAGGCGTGTCTGTGGAGAACAGCCTCCGTTCGCAGGGGGAAGCTCAGAGGCAGAACTTGCTCCGGGGCTCAGGGCAGTAGCGGGCAGGGCCGGAGCTGCAGCCCTGTGCCTTCTTTCTGCCACACGTCTCCTCTCGGACAGACCGCACAGCTGCTGTTTCAAAAACGTAGCCATCCCTCTCCCTAGTTCTCTCCCCCAGCGCAGCCCTTCTGGAATCGCAAACCAGCGCCCCTGTGCCCAGAGCCTGCCTGTTGCTGGGATAAAGTCCCTGAGTTTCTTCAACCATTTCTTCCATGTGGGGTTTGGCCCCCCACCTAGGTAGGTTTAGCAAAAAATAGCAATTAATTAATTAATTAAAACAGAACACCCAGTTAAATTTCAATTTCAGATAACAAATAATTTTTGACTATAAGTATGTCCTATACAATATTTGGGACATGCTTATACCAAGAAATTATTTATTGTTTACATGAAATTCAACTTCAGGCATCCTGAATTTTATCTAGCAATCCCATCCCACCCAACTGCCATCCTAGCCAACCACTCTCTGGGAAGAGCTGGAGAAGGTTCAAGAAGGTCACAGGGCCTCACGCTGGGACTCATGTCTTTTTTTTTTTTTTTGGAGACAGAGTCTCACTGTGTTGCCCGGGCTAGAGTGCCATGGCGTCATCTTAGCTCACAGCAACCTCAGACTCCTGGGCTCAAGCAATCCTCCTGCCTCAGCCTCCCGAGTAGCTGGGACTACAGGCATGCGCCACCATGCCCGGATAATTTTTTCTATATATTTTTAGTTGTCCGATTAATTTCTTTCTATTTTTAGTAGAGACGGGGGTCTCGCTCTTGCTCAGGCTGGTTTCGAACTCCTGA
>CAUYSK010127724.1:0-17317 GCA_963575035.1 Avahi laniger
CAGGTCACCAACCTTCTCCAGGCCTCCATTTGCCCCTCTAGAAAATGGGGCTCCTGAGAGTGCCCTCCCCTCAGGAGTCACGTGCTTCTCAGTCCAAACCCTAGCACGGAATACGGACTAATAAATGTCGGCTTCTACCTCCTTGGCATTTTTTTTTTTTTTTTGAGACAGAGTCTCACTCTGTTGCCCGGGCTAGAGTGAGTGCCGTGGCGTCAGCCTAGCTCACAGCAACCTCAAACTCCTGGGCTCAAGCGATCCTCCTACCTCAGCCTCCCGAGTCGCTGGGACTACAGGCATGTGCCACCATGCCCGCTAATTTTTTCTACATATTTTTAATTGTCCGATTAATTTCTTTCTATTTTTAGTAGAGACGGGGTCTCGCTCTTGCTCAGGCTGGTCTCGAACTCCTTAGCTCAAACAATCCGCCCGCCTCAGCCTCCCAGAGTGCTAGGATAACAGGCGTGAGCCACCGCGCCCGGCCTCTCTTGGCATTTTTATTCTTCCTGGCCATTCTTCCACCACTCCCAAATGGGCCCAGTTCTTCAGGGGAGCTCCGATCCCTCTGGGACTGGAGACCGACCAGATAGGAACGCCTGAGGCTTACAGGCCTCGTGCCCTTGCCGCCAGCTGCACCTTCTTGGTGCCCAGCTCCCTGCCCATTGTAAGCCTGTGGAAGAGCTTCAGAGACTCCACCAGAAGGCTCCAGCCTGACCCTAGATGCCTCCTCCAGGTGGTTCTCCCTCCCCTTGGGGCTCACTGGGCCCTGACCTGCTGCCCCAGGCACAGTACCCTCAGGCCTGCTAGCACCTCCGTCCTGCCCCAGAGACCAGGTGCCACCCTCAGGTTAGCAGAGAACTGAAGACACGTTAAGTAATACCCTGCGCTGGCCAGGGCCCAGGGCAACGAGCACACTCACACGCATGCTCATACACCACTGGTGCGCCGTGAACTGACGTACCCTTCCTGAAGGGCAATCCAGCAGTATCTACAAAAATGTTAAATGTACATTCCTTTTGGTTCCACTTCTAGGACTTTATCCTGCAGGCACACTTGCAATGGTAGGCTTCATTTTGAATAAATAAAAAGGGATATACGTGCATTAATATATGACAAAAGAGCATTCATTCATTCATTTACTTCAGAAATATTTATTTAGTCCTAACTATGTATATCAGCTACTGGTGTAAATACTGAAGATACATCATTCAACAGCATGGGGTTTACATTCTAATGGGGGGTGGTGTAGGACAATCAACACATAAATATACATCATCAAGCATGTAAGGAAAAGAAACCTCATCTGTCCATTAAGAGAGCGAGATCTTTCTTCCCCTTAACACTCTTATCAACACATATGCACACAAATATTTGAGGCCAGGGGGGCAGACTACCCCCATGTGATCGACATTGCTGAAGTGTGAGTTTCTGTCCTGTGTGTATCTTTTTTTTTTCTTTTTCTGAGATAAGGTCTCACTCTGTCACCGGGCTAGGATACACTGGCATCATCATAGCTCACTGCAACCGCAAACTTTGGGCTCAAATGATCCTCCCGCCTCGGCCTCCCAAAGTGCTAGGATTACAAGCGTGAGCCACCGCACCTGGCCTCCTTTGTGTATCTTCTCTGTCCCCCAAATCTAATCTATAAATCATTTTAGAAGGTGGTAACAGACATGGAGAAGAAAAAGTTGATTATCAAACATAAGCCCCGAGTTTCTTCATCACGGTCCTACCTGCCCTTCTGGGCTTCCACTATGGGTCCTTCTTCCCAGCACCAGGACAGCCCGTTTAGAGCCTACACTTGTCCAAACCCACCCCTACATGGCGACTGCCCACCACACATCGGGCGCTATGCAAGGCACTGGGAGTATCAGAGAAGCCATGTGGGTCCTGCCAGGTGTGAGCGACAGGCATGAGCAGCAACAACTCACACACAGCACATGACTCGGCCCACAGTGAGGGCAAAGCATGCTATGGGAGGAGGGGCGAGGAAGTGACAGTTCGGCTAAGACCTGAGGCTGATTACAAGTTGGCCAGGGGAGAGAAGGCGGCTGCTGGCAGAGGGCCAGGATGACAGTTGCATGGTGAGCTTAAGGGACTCCGAAGAGGCTGGTGTGGCTGCTTGAGAATGTGAAAAGGCTTAGTGAGCAAAGTTCGGGAAGTACGGAGGCCCCACAAAAGATAGACGGAGGACCACACTAACAAGTGTGAAATTCATCCCAAGAGCACAGGGAAGCTATGGAAGGGCTGTGAGCACAGAAGAGAGGTAACCAGACTTGCGTGTTACAAAGTAATCCCAGCTAGACCATGGAGAAGGATGGGAAGGGGGGAGGGGGAGGGAAGGGGCAGCAAAGCTGAAGGCGGATATCAAAGAAGGGGGCGGTCGCAGAAATCCAGGGAGAAACGACAGTGGCCTGGACTAGGACGCAGCGATGGACACGATGATTGCGCGGTGGGGGAAGAAGGTGGAGTCCAGTGCCTCCCACTTGCTCAGCCTCCTTCACACCCCCCACCACCTCCTCCAGCCCCGACCTCCCTTCTCCCGGTTACGACGCCAGGATCTCAGACTTTGCTGTCCTCTTCCCAGTGCCTCTGGCAGAGGAGGGAGGAAAGAAAACCAGAAAGACGCGGTTGAAGTGTCTCAGGTTGGAGGAATCCCAGCAGAAAAGGGAAGTGTCAGCGGCCAATCAGTCTCTCCCCCGCTGCAAGCGCCAGCACACCCCCCTACACACCCCGTCTGCTCTGCGAGGGCCACGGGGGGCAGGCAGGCAGGTCTGGGATCCAGAAGTCCTCCGCTCTCCACACCCACCCACTGCCACTCCCTCTGGCCAGACTGGCAGAGCAGATGCCCCCAAATCTTTCTGACACCTGCTTCTCGCACTGCCTCTCCTCCTCTCTGGCTGTTCCCTTTCCCCAGCAAGGTAACATTTAAAGGCTTCCCCAGGAGTCCTTGAATCTCAGTCTTCCCAGGAGCTGAGGCCTCTCTGAATTGGCAGCTTTAAGTCCCAGCCCCCCAAGAGGGCTTTCTCATTCAGTGCCACCTAGTCACCTAGCCTTGCATCTCCTAAATGCCTCCTTCCCAAGCCTCAGCGGCTCCTGGAGAGATAAGCCCCCAGTGGATCACACAGAATCCCCTAGGATGCTGGAAGCAGGCACGGGACAGCTCCATACCTTCTCCGCTGGCACCACACATACCGTGGCTCCCTGTAGCTGCTCCTACACAAACGTCAAGTTCAGATCCCTTCCCAAAAGGTTCCTCCTGTCCTCAAAGAGCTTCTCTTCTCAGAGGTGCCACAGAACACGGGCAGAGCCTGTGCACGAACGTGTATAGCTCTCTGCAGCTTCCTCTGCTAGCCTGGAAGTTTCAGAAGGGCAGAAACTGCATCGCCTACTTCTGGGAAGCTCCCCACCTAGCAAATTCCTGCTCATTACCAGACTGCAGCTACGCCACCCTCCTGCTCCACACTTTGGGTGCCTCTTGGCGGGACCTCATAAGAGGCTGCTTTCTCCGCCACGGACACACAGGTACCGAGCACTTACTAATACCTCCAGCAGGTCTTCCGCTAGGAGCAGCTGTAGTCAGCTCTTCGGAGAAAAGTGATTCAGAGTTCATCAAAACAATCTGACATGGTCTGGATCTTAAAGGATCTCGCAGGAGAAGTCACACTTTCTGGAAGCAGTAAGTGCTCAAGAAAAGGTTTGTGAAAAGAAGTGTTGCTGATGGGGTGTAAACTGGTAGGGCAACGTGGCAGAGCCAATCACCATTTGATAAACACACCTACTCTGCCATCCCACCCATCTGTTCTGCCTTACCCTCACCTGGGCATAAAGGACATTCACCGCAGCCCTGCCTGATGTGGAGAAACTAGGAAGAGTCTAAAAGTCCATCAAGAGGGGCCAGACTAAATAAGCTATGGAACCAACATCCAATGGGATGCTATGTAGTTATCAAAAACGATGAGAAAGACGCCAGGCGCGGTGGCTCACACCTGTAATCCCAGCACTTTGGGAGGCTGAGGCAGGACGATTGCTTGAGGCCAGGAGTTCGAGACCAGCCTGAGCAAGAGCGGGACCCCATTCTCAAAAAAAAAGAGAGAGAGAGAGCTCTCTGTGCTGAGTGAAAGGAACTCCAGAACACGTTATGTGAAAAAAAAAAATAAAGTCACCAAATGATACATATAGGATGATCTCATATATTATACACACACAACCAGATTACTTTTATAACAATAACAGCTGGGAGGAGAGCTGGAGGGGACTTCCCTTATTCACTCACATATATGTGCACACACACATTCACCCCTCTGAGATGTCTGAATTTTTACTAATGTAGAAGAACAAAAGATGTAAGTGATGATGCTAAGCCTACATGGAGAGAGATTAACTGGGAGTTCCCCACAAGTTCCTCTCAGACTCCAAGAAGGGTCATTAAGTGAGGGGATGAACACATCTTTCCTCTCGCGTCTCGAAGATGAAAGGTGGTATGGTGGGTGCTGGAGGGTGCGTGGTGTGAAATCCCACACGCCCGCAGCTCTGCTATGATTGCTTGGGTGACCCTGGGGAGGCCACTTGGCTTCCCTGAACCAGTGCCTTCATTTGTACTGGGTGGCAGAGAGGTATAGAGCATGGGCTTTAAAGACCACACACCAGCCCTGCCACTCATCTGCTGGGATCCTAGCTAAATCATTCACCCTCTCAAAGCCTCCATTTCCTCTTCTGAATATTTTTTTTAAAAGGGAGGAGGGGGAGAAAGTATCATTCCCCCTCCCATGATGTTGCAAGAATTAAATGATAACATGTATATATCTAAAGTGCTTAATACAGCGCCCCAGACACAGTATGTGCTCAATAAACAGCTGCTATCGTTATTGCTGAGTGAGCTAAGACATGGCCTCTGCCTATACAATAGGGCGTTGAGAAGATCCAATGAGATGTATGCTGGGGAAGAGCTCCAAGATCAGGACATGAAAGCCAGAAGCACGTACATAAAGACCCCTCTCCCACCTCAGACCAGCATGAGCTACCGCAAGCTAAGATCCCCGTGGGGGCGGGAGAACGCTGGAGGCTTTCTTTATTCGTCTCACTGACAAAATTCTAATCAGTGATGTATTTGGGTATCTGCTTCAACTAGACAGGAAACAGCAAATCAGAAGGGGAAAGATGCGCTGCTAGAACAAGCACTGATAAATCCTGCTAATGACACCCCAGCCCAGGAACCCTCAGACTCCTAGTGGCCCATCCTTGATCCTTTCAAATGCTCACAACTCTGGTTCCCGGGCTCTTCCAGACACTCATGCAAATGGACCCAACACTCCTAGAAGTCACAAAGCCCAGCCCACTCCTCTTCATACATCATCCCAGGGCACATCCTGCTCCCAAGCTACTTCGCAAACCATGGGGTCCTTTCCCAGAAACTTCCACGAACATCTCCTCCCAGGGTCCTTCTGAGATGATGCCTCCTCGCGCTGCCTTCCTGCTCTACGAAATGCTTCCCCTAATGCATCGCCCCAGGGTACCCCATCCCTCCTCATTGGCCCCATCCTAGGATGTGGCTTCATCTCCACATTATACATGCTGGACCACCGTCCCCTCCCCAATTCAGGGCTCTATACCCGACATCCTACACACCCCTCCACCTCTCCGTCTCAGAGCCGTCGCAGCCACTCCTCCGCACTCCCAAATTGGCGCTTCCACTCTCAAGCTCTCCCAGCCAGACATACCTAGGGTATGTCCTCTGCCCTGCCCACGCTTCCACCCCAAGGACCCCCTCTCTGCACTTTGTGGCCAGCCACACATGTCCGAGCTCCCCAAAGTTTCTTCCTCAGAGGGGAGGGCACACACTTTCATCCTGGGACCCTTCGAAACCCTCCTCCGACCCCCAAACTCCTTACACGGCCATCTTTCAGTGCTCCCCATTCAAACGCCCCGAAACACACCCCATTCCAGGCTCCCGACTTCCTCTCCCTACTCCTCCCGGCTCCCCGCCAGGACCCGCTCTCGCCCGGCTCCCAAGTGCCCCCGAGACGCTCCCCTTTCCCACCTCCAACACGCACCCGGTCGGCAGGGACGGGGTGGGAGACCCTCTGCACCCTGCGAGCTTTTGCTCGCTTCCATGCCAGACCACTCAGGTCCTTCCCAGACCCCTCCAACTCCTCTCCACATCCTTTCCCGAGTACCCCTAGGCTCCCCTCCGGGTCCCGAGTCGCCTCTCTCAGGAGCTTCTCTGCCGGCGCGCCCAGTCCCACTCCCACTCCCAGCCGGTTCTGATTCCTCTGAACCTTTCTCTCGGCCGGTCCCGGTCGATTCCTCTCAGTCCTGGGTCCCTACACTCCCACCTCGAGCCGTCCGGGTGCCCCCCCGCCCCCCGGGTCCCCTCAGGAGCCCCCTCGGACGGCCCCTCACTCGCTCTCCGGGACCGTCGCGGTCCCCTCCCGCCCCCCCGGCCGTCCCGGCGGCCATTGCTCCAAGATGGCGGCGGCGGCGGCGGGTGAGGCCGGGCCGGGCCGGGTGGGGGTCGGGGGTCCCGGGGCGGCGCTAACCTGCAACTCAGCGCGCTCGGCCTCCCAGCGGGCCTTCTCGGCTTCAAAGCGCGCCCACTCGTGCTGGATAAAGTGCAGGATCCCAGGCAGGCTCAGGGGCTCCGGGCCCGCCGTGGGCCCGGGGCTGCCTCCGCCGCCGCCTCCCTTACCCGCCGGGCCGGGCCCGGAGGCAGGGGCAGAGACCGGGGCGGCCCCAGTCGGCCCGGGGCCAGCGCCTGAGCCGAGCGGGCGGCAGGAGGAGGCGGCGGCGGCGACCGCGGCGGCGGCTCGCTCCTCCATCATGGAGGCCCCGGGGCCGGCCGCGCGCCCACTGTGCCTCGCGCGCCTGCGCGGCCGCGCCAACGGCACCCCCCCTCCCCCTCCTGCAACCCTCCGTGCGCGCGCCCGGGTGGGGACAGGGAGGGGGGTGGCGGCGGCGAGCACGAGGCCGGGCGCGAGCCTTGCCCACCCGGGTCGACCCCGAATACGAGCGTGCCTGCGGGGGTGCGGACAGAGGCGGCGCGGGGCCGCAAGCCCCGAAGTGGGCAATGGCGACCTAGGCTCCTGGCGACGGTCACCCTGGCAAAATCGAGACTTAGGAAGGGGCTGCTTTCTGCCCCCCTCCTCCCACTTCATCCCAAAGAGTCTTACCCCTTCCAGACCCAAATACCACTCTCCTGGACATTCTCCCTCTTTGAGAGAAAGGGTGACCACCAGGGGTAGTTTCAACAGTGGCCCCATCCTCTCTGATTCCTGGCTAAGTCGGTTGTCATGGTAACCCTTCCCCAGCCTGGAGCCCCCCAGTTTCCCCACTCTTCCACCTTTGTGGTTATGGAGCCCCAAACCTCTCTGAACTCCACATGAGGAGAAGGTTGCTAAGGTAACCTAAGTCCCTGGTGGTCCTTCTGCCCCTGCCCTCCTCAGTGCTATGGCAACCCCTCCCCATCTGCACTCAGGTAGAGAGGACCCCAGCCCCAAGGACACTGATCTCCAAGAGAACACCTCTTCCCCAACTCCTCCCTGTAGCCACCCAGCTGGCATTACTATGGTAACCATCTTCTATGGACCAAATCCACCAGGTGTTTTTATTTAGAGAAGGAGCTGCTCTGCTTAGGCACAGTTGCTATGGTTACAGGGCCTGGACCATCCCCAGGGAAGTGAGAAACAGGCAAGGCCAAGCCCTGGTTACTATGGTAACAGGGCAGCCACACACCCTCCCTTTTCTAGTGACCCTAAGAACCAGGCCCACCAAAGTACAGGACATTTTAAGATTGTCAGGATGGAGCATATCTAGGGAGGGGTTGTCATAGAAACAGTTTCTGTCACTTCTAGCCCTGCCTTTTCTGAACATTCATGAGAGAGGGATGGTTATAGGTTGCTATGATAACTTACATCCCTCCCACCCACTCGACCCCACTCCACTCCTGAGATGCCCCAGGTGGTGCTCAAGCTTATGAGACTTCAAAAGAAAGGATTCCCTGACCTTCTAGTAGCCACTTTTGTGGGTAAGATGAAATCGTGCTCTATTATGTAGAATTGGCTGATTCGGTGTCTTCTGGTTCTTTCCTCAGCAGTGCAGCTGAGCTGGGCTGGAACTGCCCTCCTGGAACTCCCCCAGCCTGCAACCTAGGAGGTAAGAAGTCCCTTGGTATCACCAACACTCACATGGAAACTGCCCTTTCCTTATTCCCAAAGGCTTTCCCACATAGCTCTCATTTTTTTCTACCTGGCACATTCCCATTCTCCAGACGCAGGGGCTAAGGCTCAGGCCTGAAAAGAATCTGGTCACTTACGTTGTTTTCTGGGGAACGAGAGACAATAAGGTCTCAGCTTAGCCGAGTCCCCTGTTTTCTCTCATGCCCCTACTGGCTTCCTGTCCTATCTGTAGGTTGTATGTTTGGATTTTGTCTTCGGGATGGCCAACCCAATGACTGCCTTTTTCATCCTGTGTCCTCAGAACACGGGGTCTGCCACAGAGAACACTCGATAAATACGTTTGTTGAGTTAATGAGTTGAATTAATTAATTAACGTGCTGTATTTAGCTTTGAAAGCACCTGCCAGCTTTGGGCTGGGGAAGGCTCACTAAAGATGGTCTGAGAGTTGGGCCTTCTGCATGGACCCAAGAGAGACAGCAGAGTTTATTGGTTTAAAGCACAACTCTGGAGCCAGCTTCTTAGATCCACCACTTCCCAGCTGTGTGACCTTGAGCAAGTGACTTCACTGCTCTGTGCCTCAGTTTCCTCATCTTTAATTGTGATCATAACATGAGAATGAAATGAGTGAATGTACACAAAGTGCTTAGAACAGGACCTGGCACGTGGTGAGCCGATAGAATTGTTGGTATTATTTTCTTCCCGATTCAGAAAAGCGTACAACGTTCAGAACTTCAAAATCATTATTTCATCCACCTTGCCCCAGTGAAAGGGTCTGCATTCCTTACAGTTCCTACCTTACAGTTGGTGAAGCCAGGCTAACCTGGTCAGGGTACTAGATAATTCCTTTCTCCTTCTAAGTTTCCCTCACACCCTCATCAGCAGGCGGCATCTCTTCATCTGGCCATCAAACCCACTGGTATCTGAGGGCCTGGTTTCTGTCCTCTGCCCTAGCGGGCACCTCCTGGCCCAGAGTCAGCCAGATAGTGTGGCAAGAGCCAGGGCCTTCGACGTGGAGAGCTGGGTTCTGGTCCCTGCGTCCTTCCCATCTCTGAGCCCTAGTTCCCTATGTTAATGGTTCAGGTCCCTCATTCATTCAACACGTATTTATTAAGCACCTGCTATGTGCCAGGTGCTGGGCTGTGCTGGGCTGGGGATGCAGCAGGAAACAGGACAGACGAAACTGATCCCCAGCTTCCATAGGGACTCTGACAGTAACCAAGACAAGTAAAACCCACATGATAACTACTAGGGGAGAAAAAGAATGCAGGGATGGGGGACAGGAAGGATGGGGGACAGGGAGATGCAGTTTTAAAGAGGATGGTCAAAGGAAGGGCTCACTAGAAGGTGACATTTGAGCAAAGACCTACAGGCCATGGGGGAGGAGCCACGCGGATACCTGGGGGAACAGCATCCAGACAGGAAACAGGCAATTCTGTGGCTGGAATGTTCGAGAACATTTATTTGAAGAATGGGGTTGGTGCTGGCGAGGCTGGAACTGAGGGGGCAAGTGGAAAAGCATGGGCGACTGCCAGAGGCCTTGTGGGTAAGGGGATTGACTGTTCTGTGAGCAAGGTTCCAGCCACGAAAGGGTTTGAGCAGAGGCGGAACAGGACTGAATTCATTTTAACAGGATCCCTCTGGGCACTGAGTAGGGAACAGACTGGAGGGGACAGGACCGAGGCAGGAAGATGGTCCCTCACTCTGACCTTCAAGGATGTGAAGACTGTAAAACTATCTAAGGGTCTCCTCTGAGCTGTGTACCTAAACTGTAAGGCCCTAAGAGCTTGAAGACCCTGGAGATTCTCTGGTTCCAGAGGTTCCTGCCCCTGCAATGATGCGAGCTGCATGAGGGCAGGCATGTTGCCCTGTGTGTCCGCTGCTGCGTCCCCAGTCCTAGAACAGTGCCTGGTGTGTTGTCGGAGCTCAACAAACAGGCATTGAAGGATTGAAGAAGGAAGGATCCACCTCAGGTGCAGAAGGCAATTGCAAGTTCCTAAAGATTAGAGAGTCGCCCTTAAGTGAACTCAGATTCTCAAGTGCTATTCAAGTTGGGTCAAGGAAGAGCACGCAGGACTGGGGTGGGTACAGAGAGTGGGAGAGCATTCCTCTTTCCTGGTAGGAGAGAGAAAGAATGCAAGCTTGCACACAGGAAGCCCAGGGCAGGGCCCCAAGCACACTGCCGTAGGGCAGAGGGGCAGTCTGGCTCCAAGGACCTGCGAGGGCTTTAAACTCTGACAAAGTCCGATCCTTCCTGCCGTTTTCTTTTTTTTTTTTTTTTTTTTTGCCAAGTGTATTCTCAGCGCTGGGGGCATAGCAGTGATTGAGACAGCCCTGGGTCTGCCCTCCCAGGGCTCACAGCCTAGTGGGCAGACACATCCATCCCCATCTGATGAGCCAAAATGGGCAGGGCTGGTGGAGCCTAGAGGAATTCAGGAAGGGCTTCCTGGAGGGGGTGTCTGAGCTGAGGCTTCAAGCATAAGCAAGTGTTCTCCAGAAGAAGAGGTATGGGGAGAAGGCGTCCTTAAGAGGAGACTCTTCTAGCCAGAAGGAACAGAATGTGCAAGCACTTAGAAATAAGTGACCTGTCTGAGAGAAAGTTCAGAGTGACTTAGGCACACAGTTTGAGGAAGGCATGACAAAAGATCGGCTCAAACTGTGGGCAGGCAAGTGGAATCTCGTAAGAAACTTAAACTTTTCCCCAGGCACTAGGGAGCCATGGCAAGATGTGAGCAGGGAAGGGAGAGGTCATATTTGTGCTTTAGGAAGACCCCTCTGGCTACCGTGAAGAGGGTGCTCAGGCTGGAGACGAGGGGGAGGTTGGGCAGGAACCTGGGTGAAAGCTTAGCTGGATGTCCTCTCTCTGAGAAGGGCAGAAACCTATAAAAATCCTTAATGCGGAAACTTTGAGTACCTGCTGAGAACCACCTGTTCTGGAAACCAGCCAAGTCTTCAAAGCCTGTGATGGGGACAGGGAGACAGCGCCATCTGGGGCTTGCTTGGGAGTGTGGCCATGAATGGACAGGGATTGGGGTGCCCTAAAGCTGGCAGTATCCAGAACCAACCTATTCCACTTAAAAAAAATTTTTTTTAATTGTGACAAAATACATGT
The DNA here is from genome assembly GCA_963575035.1 of Avahi laniger. Classification (NCBI taxonomy): domain Eukaryota; kingdom Metazoa; phylum Chordata; class Mammalia; order Primates; family Indriidae; genus Avahi; species Avahi laniger. Next base: position 11,281 of record CAUYSK010127724.1, read on the forward strand.
TACATAAAATGTACCATCTTAACTATTTTTAAGTACACAGTTCAGTAGTGTTAGGTGCATTCACATTGTTGTGCAGACAAATCTCCAGAACTTTTTCATCTTGCAAAACTGATCTGTACCCATCAAACAACTCCCCATTCCCGCTCCCCATAGCCCCTGGCACCCACAATTCTACTTGCTGTTTCTATGAGTTTGACCCACTCCATTTTTTTAAAAAATTGAATTAGCAGCCAACATTTTAAAATTGGCCAGCCTGGGCAATAAGCAAGACCCCATCTTTACAAAAGAATTTAAAAATTAGCCTGGCATGGTGGTGTCCCCTGTAGTCCCAACTACTCAGGAGGCTGAGGCAGGAGGATCACTTGAGCCCAGGAGTTGGAGGCTGCAGTGAGCTATGATGACGCTACTGCACTCTAGCCCAGGTGAGGGAGATGACCAGATGGCACAGGGTTTGAGGAAGTCAGAAGGAGGCAGCAGGGGAGAGGCTTGGGGGTAATGCTTGGGGGCTGTAGCATCAACCTCACCCTGGAGCCAGAGCCAGTGTGAGGGAGTGGACGGAGGGAGACAGGGAGAGTTCAGGGGGGGCTTCCTGGAGGAGGAAACGGTATAGAGGACGTTGCGAGTTGGGCTTGGGCATGGGGTTAGGGTATTTATAATTGTGCTGGCATCTGAATGGCAAGTCGACAGAGAAGGGTGCAACAACGTGGAAGGGAAGGTGATTCAATTGAAAAAACTTACCGAGCACCTAGTGCATATCTGGCTCTGTGCTTCGTGGGCAGTGAGGAGCCAGCAAGTGACCAAGACCGGCTCAGGTCCTGCCCTCATGGGTCTCGCACTCAGCGAAGACTTAGTGTGGTCAGGCTGGCGTGGGGGGACCCAGGGAGCTAAGGATGCCCAGATCCGGTGCATGACCCAGCCTGGAAGGTCCGGGAAGGCTTCCTGGAGGAGGGGAAATCGGAGCTGACACCAAATAGGGAAAAGAAGGGGAACTGAGAAGGAACTGGGGGAGAAGGGCAAGGCTGGGTAGGGGGAGGAAGGTGGTTCTGACAACCAGCTCCAGCTCTGCTCTCATCCCTCTTCCCCAGGATGCCTCGGAGGCCCCGCTAGGGCCTGACCTGGGCCCCATGCGCCTCACCCGCTGCCAGGCTGCCTTAGCAGCCGCCATCACACTCAACCTGCTGGTCCTCTTCTATGTCTCGTGGCTGCAGCACCAGCCGCGGCACTCCCGGGCCCGGGCTCCTCGCCATTCACCTGCCGCTGGGCCCAGCGTCACCATCCTAGTGCGCGAGTTCGAGGCATTTGACAACGCAGTGCCCGAACTAGTGGACTCCTTCCTGCAGCAGGACCCAGCCCAGCCGGTGGTGGTGGCGGCCGACACGCTCCCCTACCCGCCCCTGGCCCTGCCCCGCATCCCCAATGTTCGCCTGGCGCTGCTCCAGCCCGCCCTCGACCGGCCCGCTGCAGCCTCGCGCCCGGAGACCTACGTGGCCACCGAGTTCGTGGCCCTGGTGCCTGATGGGGCGCGGGCCGAGGCACCCGGCCAGCTGGAGCGCATGGTGGAGGCGCTGCGAGCGGGAAGCGCACGCCTGGTGGCCGCCCCCGTGGCCACAGCCAACCCTGCCAGGTGCCTGGCCCTGAACGTCAGCGTGCGAGAGTGGACCGCCCGCTATGGTCAGGCACCCACTGCATCCCGCTGCGACGCCCTGGACGGGGACGCCGTGGTGCTCCTGCGCGCACGCGACCTCTTCAACCTCTCGGCGCCGCTGGCCCGGCCGGTGGGCACTAGCCTGTTCCTGCAGACCGCCCTTCGCGGCTGGGCGGTGCGGCTGCTGGACCTGCCCTTCGCGGCGGCGCACCAGCCCCCGCTGGCCACGGCCCACGCGCGCTGGAAGGCGGAGCGCGAGGGGCGCACTCGGCGGGCGGCGCTGCTCCACGCGCTGGGCATCCGCCTGGTGAGCTGGGAGGGTGGGCGGCTCGAGTGGTTCGGCTGCAGCAAGGAGACCACGCGCTGCTTCGGCACCGTGGTGGGCGACACACCGGCCTACCTCTACGAAGAGCGCTGGACGCCCCCCTGCTGCCTGCGCGCGCTGCGGGAGACCGCCCGCTACGTGGTGGGGGTGCTGGAGGCGGCGGGCGTGCGCTACTGGCTGGAGGGCGGCTCGCTGCTGGGGGCGGCCCGCCACGGGGACATCATCCCATGGGACTACGACGTGGACCTGGGCATCTACTTGGAGGACGTGGGCAACTGCGAGCAGCTGCGGGGAGCAGAGGCCGGCTCGGTGGTGGATGAGCGCGGCTTTGTCTGGGAGAAGGCCGTAGAGGGGGACTTCTTCCGCGTGCAGTACAGCGAGAGCAACCACCTCCATGTGGACCTGTGGCCCTTCTACCCCCGCAACGGGGTCATGACCAAGGACACGTGGCTAGACCACCGGCAAGACGTCGAGTTCCCGGAGCACTTCCTGCAGCCCCTGGTGCCTCTGCCCTTTGCTGGCTTCCTGGCGCAGGCGCCCAACAACTACCGTCGCTTCCTGGAGCTCAAGTTCGGCCCTGGGGCCATCGAGAACCCCGAGTACCCTAACCCCGCACTGCTGAGTTTGACGGGAAGCGGCTGAAGTCCTGCTGCCCTCTCCTGGGGTCCAGGGGACATTCCTGCGTTTTGGGGGAATCTGGATGCGGAGCAGCTTTGTGTGGGCGATTGGGGTTGGGGGGGTGGTGCAGAGGGATGGGGAAGTCAGCAAGAAAGAAATTAGAGGGGGCGTACGATGGGAGCCTGGCTTTGGCAGGAGAGAACCGGGCCAAAGATGGTGCGAAGCAGCGCCCGGGGGTTCTCCAGCCCTGCCCGCTGTGAGCGATGGAGGCGTGCGCGCGTCCTGGTAATCGAAGGAGCCGCCAGCGTTTGGCGGACGGAGCCAGAGATGCCAAGCCGGCATAGTCCCAGGCCACAAAGAAGGGCCCTGCCCAAGATTCCAAGAGTCCTGCGCTCCGGAGCTAGGGCAGAGTTTTGGAAAGCAAGAGGAGTGCAGGCTCTGGGACCAGACTGGCGAGATTGAAATCCCGGCTCTACCCCTTACCAGTTGGATGGGCCTGGGACGGTGTCGCAGTTCTTTGTGCCCCACATGGCGGCCTCCAGGATTCTGCGAGCGTCCTCCGTGTCTAGCACCCAATGAGCCCACAGGACCTTTGGCTGCTGGGGTCGCTTTCGCCACTAGAGGGCGCGTCTGCCCCGCTCCTGATGGCGTTGATGCCAGGGTGACAGCAAGCCCAGCGCCATCGCATCGCTTGAGCCTTTGGACTTCTCTCCAAGCCCCTGTGGGAGGCGGGACAGCGATGACTAGCTCCTCTTCTTCTGGAAGGCCACCGAGCTCCTTCCCTCCTGGGAGAGCTCTGTGAGGTGCGTGCTGCTCTTAACTCATCTTGCAGCGGAGAAAACCGGGGCAACTCTGAGGTGTGATGTGGTCACGAACGGGTCGTGGATCCGGGCTCCACTCCTTGTTATTACCTCATTATTGCAGCTCCGCACCTGTTTCCCGGCTCACACGGCAGGTAAACAGTAACCATAGTTCATGTTTACTGAGCACTTACTGGGTACCAGGCGTGCTTCTCCGCATTTCACGTGGGTTAACTGATTTATCCCTCACTTCAACCTTCCGAAGTGACAGCTGCTATCGTTCCCATTTTACAGATGAGGAAACTGAGGCCAGAATGGTAAAGTCACTTGGCCAAAGTCAGACAGCTTAGGAAGTAGCAGATTGGGGACTTGAACCCAGGTGGTCAGGCTCCGGAGCCCACACTGGACTTACCCACTGTGCCCATCTCTAGCGATGGTACCCAGGAGGGGGTCTGTGGAGGCTGTGCTACTTAACAGGTAGAAGCATTTTCTTTTTCGATCATGCACCTGAGTAAGTAGTATTTGGGTATGTGCTCCCAATATGTGTATATTTATTTATAAATTATGTATGGGTACTACTCTCCGTCTGTATATCAGTAATAACACTTAAATTATTCCATTTTAAATAGGAAATACGAACAGCAGTTTTTATGTTTTCTCACCTCATCCCAGTGACTTTTTGCACACACCCCTAAGTGTGTGCATCTGTTTTTAGAGACCATGCGTTAAAAAAAAGCACGGGCTCTGGGGTGAGAGAGGAGGGGGTTCAAACCACAGCGCTGCCACTTCTCCCAGTCTGAATTTGGGCCTCCACTAACAGTGTCTCTGTACCCCTGCTTTGCATCTGGGAAACGGGGAGTGAGATCGTTTATCCCCCGGGAGTGGGTTTGTGGCCATGGGGTCGAGAGTCAGGCTGCGTTTGAATCCTGGCTTAGCCCTTTACTTCTTTTGTGGTCTTAGGCAAGTAGCTGCCTCTCTGAACCCCTAAACTGGGGGATTGGCAATATTGCAGAATTGCACACTTCTTGGAGGAGGAGGCTTCATAGACCAGCAAGACAAATGCATCTGCTGAGGCTCAGACATCCAAAGGTTGATTTCTCCCATCCAAGTACTAAGTACTAACCAGGCCCGACCCGCTTAGCTTCCGAGATCAGACGCGATCGGGCGTGTTCAGGGTGGTATGGCCGTAGATGGGTAAAGACTGATTTCTTCTAACCCAGCCTCTGCTTTTAACCACTGAACCCGCAAATGGTTCACAAAGAGACTGTTGGGTCCCCAGAGAAAATTCTGGAAGTGTATGGGGACGGTTTGGGTTATCGCCATGAGAGGACGGTGCTCTTGGCTCTTGGAAGGCGTGGCCAAGGGATGTGGATGCCTGACGTGCAGGCAGGCGCCTCCGCACAATAAAGTCAGTCCCTTGTCGCATACCGTTTCCAAACGTCCTATTAGACATTCATGGAGGAAAGATGACATTCAAAATATTTTGCAACTGGTATATGATACTATAAATTAATATTTGTCAATATATGCATCAAATTTTAAAATATTCCTTTTCTCTAATCCAAGTGATCTTACGTTTATATACATATTTCTTTAGATTGTTTACCAAGAATATAAGTCGAAACTCAATCCATCCTCAAATTGTTGTAATGATTTTGTTTTATGTAGAAATTGTTTTGTTTTTGTAGACAAGGTCTTGCTCGGTCATCCCGACTAGAGTGCAGCAATAGTGTCCTTATGGCTCACAGCAGCCTCAAACTCCTGGACTCAAGCGATCCTCCTGCCTCAGCCTCCCGAGTAGCTGGGACTACAGGCGCGGCCACCACATGCCCAGCTAATTCTTTTATTTGTTGTAGAAGCAGAGTCTTGCTATGTTGCCCAGGCTGGTGTTGAGGCCCAGTGGGCCTCAAGGAATCTTCTTGCCTCGGCTTCCCAAAGTGCTGGGATTACAGGTGTGAACCACCACGCCCGGCCATTGTTTAGAAATCATTGATGTGATTTCCTTCTTTTTTTTATAATTATTTCAAAATATTAAGGGGGTACAAATGTTTTTGTTACCTGGATACACTGTATGATGCTGAAGTCAGGGCTTGCAGCATGCCTGCCCCCAGGCCAGTGTTCATCGTACCCGATAGGCAAATTTTCACTCCTAACCTCCTTCCCATGCTCTGCCTGATGTGATTTATTGATTGATGGCCACTATCTATAGTAACAATGATCCTGCCTTCGCTGTGTTTTGATTCAGGGGATCATAGCAAATGGTTCCAGCAGCTTCCCACTAAATTGAGAATCAGGCGACTTGAAGTCTCAATAGCTTAAGAAATTCTCTTAGGATTAACCATAGAGTTTTGGGGTTTTCTCCTCTCCTCACTGTTCTAACAGCAAATACATTAAAAACTTTTCTACCGGCCAGGCGCGGTGACTCACGCCTGTAATCCTAGCACTCTGGGAGGCCAAGGTGGGAGGATCACTTGAGGTCAGGAATTCGAGACCAGCCTGAGCAAGAGCGAGACCCCGTCTCTCCTAAAAATAGAAAAATTAGCCGGGCATGGTGGCGCATGCCTGTAGTCCCAGCTACTCGGGAGGCTGAGGCAGGAGGATCGCTTGAGCCCAGGAGTTTGAGGTTGCTGTGAGCTAGGCTGACGCCAC
>CAUYSK010127725.1:0-16657 GCA_963575035.1 Avahi laniger
AATTTCTTTCTATTTTTTGGTAGAGATGGGGTCTCGCTCTTGCTCAGGCTGGTCTCGAACTCCTGAGCTCAGAACGATCCGCCCACCTCGGCCTCCCAGAGTGCTAGGATTACAGGCGTGAGCCACCGCGCCCGGCCTCCCATTATATTTTAAATCTCAATTTTTACTACTTCATAACTCCTGTAGTTAAAATTTTATTAGTCATAATGGCTTAAAAGGAGAGTATGGGGCACTAAATCTTTGAGTTTCCTGTGTACATTTGGTCCATTTGAGAAAACCATACAAAATATATTACTTACTAGGGACTCCTCTTAGTATTCAATTACATAACTCAAGCTCTCGATTTGCCTATCAAAAGAACGTGCTTCCATCCTCAGTGGATGTTCACTTCAGTACAAAGGATCAGTCCAGGTAGCTCTGGACTCACCACAGGAGTGGGGCTCAGGGGACACCTCCACAGGCTAGGGATGGCCCCAGTGGATCCCTGTATGCCCACGTGAGAGATGATGTTCTGGCAGATGCCTAGGAAGTGAAATGTGCTCACTTACAGTTTGCAGGCTCTTTGGTTGTGCCTCAGATAGGGGGCTAAGTGTCCTGCATAGTTGTTCTTACCAAGTCTAATGAAGGTCCTGCCCTAACTCTGGTGGTGTTTCCATGTGTGAAGGCTTAAAGTCACCACCTTGGTGCCACCTCAGCCAAGAAGGCTGCTCACAAAAGTTACAACATTGGGACAGGTAAAGTGTTGGGACCTGCCTCCCCTGTGGCCCAGAAGCTCTGTCTCCCTTTGCCGAATGGGCTGGGTGCAGTTTCTGTACCATCACAGTGTGTGTTTTAATTTCGAGAGCTGTGCTCTTTCTTGTCACTGGTCCTTTGGACAAAGTCCTCTTGAGTCCTCTGATAGTGTCAATCACTTGAAAGCTCAAAGGGATTGGGATCTCCTCATGCAAATCTGTCTACTCCCTCCCCAGCTACCTTCAGACTCTGCACATCAATAGTTTTTAAGAGAGGAGTTCAAGTTCCACCTCTCTGAACACTCCACTACGCATCTAACAGCACTGCCAACTTAGTGACAAGTACGTTTTAGAGCAGCAATCCCCAACCTTTTTGGCACCAGGAATTGATTTCATGGAAGACAATTTTTCCACAGGGCAGGTGGGGGTGGAGGACAGGTGGCGCTCAGGTGGTGACGTGAGCAATGGGGAGTGGCTGTAAATACAGATGAAGCTTCGCCCGTCGCTCACCTCCTGCTGTGCAGTATGTGTCTGACTTGGACTACTCCTCAAATTGTCTCTGTAGTATTTCCTTCAACTTTTATTTTCTCTGAGTTTTGCAAACTTCAAAGATAAGATTTTGTGGAATTTTTAGGAGGTAGTTTTTATAGTGAGTATTCATTCTCAGAACTGTCTAGAATATCATGAGTGAAAGAACAGATGCACTTTCACCTGGAGAATAACCGCAGGGCCTCTCTTACTTAGGTTTTTCCTGTATCCTCACTTAGCATACTGCAAGCACCGAATAGATATTAACATTTTATTGTTGCTGGGCATAGAGACAAGCTTGCACTCAGGTTTCTTATAAATATCACATGCCTTTGGTGATTTTCTCTGCATTGCAGTTTGGCAATCATTCCTGGGGTAACCAGAAAACACTCTGGATTTTTAGCTAATTTTATTGTTAGGAGAAAAATCAACATAATTGATGTGAACATGATGGAAATACTGAAACTTTGAATACATTGGTCAACCCTTAATTATCTTAAAAGAAGAAGATTATACTACTTATAACCATATGTCATACAATGACTTAAATTGAAAGAAAATCCCTAAATCAAATCAGCTGGCAGTAAACGGAGGCAGATTTAGCCACGAAAGATGGAGATTTGTGTGATCGTGTATGTTATTTTATATAAACATAAACTTTAGTAGTGAACCCCCGAAGCAGTGTCTCATTTCCATTTGGAAAATTGCAATTGGTGTATTTTCCATTGTCTATTTTGGTTCTTATGAAAAGAAAATGGAAACAAGGCCTGATGAGGTGGCGGTAATGTTTAAATCCACACCCAGACTCTAACTTTTCTCCCCACAGGATTCAGTGTACAAAGTCTCTAACACTTGCTACTATTAATAAAAGCTGAATAAAATGATGCCTTTGTCTGAAGACATTAGCAGAATTGTAGTCATGTTCCAAAGGATTGGGGGTGGAAAGGAGGGTGTGAGGAGGCCAGTTGCCCAGGGCACCAACCTAAAGGGTTGCTAAATTTGTGAAGGGAGAAGGCATCCAGCCAGCCATCAACGAACCACAAGGACTCTGTCGCCAAGCTAGGTGTCTACAATGCTTAGAACGGTTCTGCCTACTTAGAGCAGTTCTACCACATGTACAGCTCTGAAATTCTAAGGACCATTTATATATTTTAATGAAGCAAATTTTTTAAAAGATTGGACATGCAGTCTTTCTCTATACTCATGTTAATGACTAGAATTCAGCATATAAAGATATCCATTTCAAATAAGCCAAGAAGACTAGGAAACCTACACCATCTACCCCTCCCCTAAACCCTCTACAATATAATTTTTTTTTTTTTAGTTTAGCTCTTATTTAAGGATAGTGCAATGTTTCGCCACCCCGGCTGAACGGTAAAATCACCTAGACTCTGGGCCCCACCACAGTCCAATTGAAACCAAGTTTCTGAAACTGTAAGTCTAAGTGCTCCCAGGTGAGTCTGACATAAGCAAGGGTTGAATGAGAACCACGTGGCAATGGTTACTCGAATACTCTCAAACTTTAACTTCCATCAGAATCACCTGAAGGGACTGTTGAAATAGACTGCATGGTTCCACTCCCAGGGTTTCGGATTCAGTTCAAGGGGGGCCGGAGCATTTCCATGTCTAAGTTCCAGGGTTGCCTGATGCTGCTCCGGAGATGCTGCTTTGAGAATCACTGCTGTGATGTGAGTACTGAGTCATCCTGCACCTCCTAAGGTATTTGCACACCTATTGATAGAAAACTTCCAGAAATGTCGTTGTTTATGGTAGAGATCTGGGGAAGGGGCATGGAGTCAGTGACAAAGGGGCAGGCAACAAAGGAGAGGGACTTTAAGAAAAAAGTTAAGGTGAGAATGTTATAAAGACTAAAGAGAGGAAGTTCTGAATTTTCCAAGTACAGGCTGGGTAGCGAAGTTTTACCAGAGAAGTTTGAGGAGAGAAGACCAGAGGGAATACGGTGGATATAAGAGTATTTATAGGAAGTTTTAAAGTACTGCTGGGGTCTCTCTGTCTCCCTCAATGTACCAAGAAGTATGAATAACGGGTGGTTTTTCCTTGGGCCACCTGTTGTCCGTGCCGTACCTCTACCTCTCGGATGAACCACGTGTGTCATGCTTTTATAAGCATTACGTTTTCTACTTTTTAAAATCATTCTCCTCCTTACGAGAACCACAACCACCCTAAAGAAGCAAGAGTTAGAAGGAAAGTGGGCGGGGGGAGGAGAAGGAATGGGGCTTCAAAAGGCTCAACTCCTGGGGCTTGAGAAAAAAGGCATTTGCTTGAGTTGAGAAGAGACTGTGTTCAGGGCTATATTGAGAGTGGAGTGAAATGTAGAAAAATTTATCGAACAGCGCCTGTCTCTCGTTGGTCAAAGGAAATCCTGGGGTGTCCAAGCCCCCTGCACTTCAGTCGTGTTGCGGTGCAGGGAGGCAGGATGGGGGTGAAGAGATGCCAGGACGGGCCCCTGTGGGCGGCAGCAGGCGGAGTCATCAGTCCACACAGTGCCGCGACAAGATGCCGTTAGGCTTGTTTCTTTCTGTCAAAATGAAAACCTTGATTTATTCTTTGCTTTTTTTTTTTAATGACGAGACTATGCAACCCTACGTTTTATCCTTTTCCTTTCCTGTACCCGAGGTGGAAAACGGCACATGTTGATTATGAACGTATTTCCCCATCTCTATATTTTTACACTGATTAAACCATGAATGTTTAAAAAAAAAAAAAAAGATGCAGTTAGGGCTGAGGGGCTCTGAGGCGGTGCAGAGAAGAGTGGGGACGTGGATGCTTGTAGAGTGTCCAACAGCGTTCAGTACAGAACTCTTCATTGCTCATGTGACAAGAATTTACCCATTAAAAAAAACTTCAGTAGCCACAAGATCCTACATAAGCCATTGCCTCCAAGTTCTTTCCGGTTATACCTTTTTTTTTAGCTCTGTAAATTAACGAATAGATCACAGCAAGCTACTCCTTTGCTCATGGCACCCATCCTCACTGCAGGAGACTTTAGAGAGCAATAAAAAGACCCCACAGCAAAATGGAAATATGCGTTGTGGTTACCAGTGAACAGGATGGCCGTCTTCTAAATTAGAGAAAGTGGGCACAATGGAGATAGAGGAGAAGCTGAATTCAATTTATTTTAGAATCAAAGAAGACTCTTCAATTTTTTTTTAAGACATGTTTAAAATTCGCAAATACTTTAAAAGTGTACTCCATGGATAGTGGGAAAGGAAATGTCTTAGGAATCAGAAAATCTGTGATCTAGTCCTACTTTTATCCATTATTAGTGCCATGTAGTCCAGCCACCTTTACTTCTTGAGCTGCAATGTCCTTTTATAGTAATAAAATGATTAAGGTCAGACCCAACAGATAATCTATGAAACAGATGAAAATTCTGGTGTTAGGGCCTCGTTAGGAACCTAGTTTTTGAAGCATAATACTAAACTCAGATTCAAATTAGGTAAAACTCAGATTTGTTTCCTTGGGTTTGGGGCTGAGGCCAGAATAAGGTTTTAAAAAAGCACAAAGAAATCAGTAGAGCCTTGTCTTCAGGTAGGAACATACAGGACAAATATTATGACAGTTCAATTTTGGTAAACAAGAAATTTGGCAACATTAGCACAGTACTGCAATAGAGTTTCATGACTACTCTTTTTTTTTGGAGGTAGGGAGTTTACATTCCACAAAGGACATGGATTAAAATAGATGAGACTTAGCCTGAATTCTTTTTCATACCAAATACAGGTCTTATTTCTGTTTCTTCTGTCGCCCTCTATTGGTTCTGATACTAGCAAAGCAGAACAGCTTTTTCTTATGAGATTCAGCCATATATACTATGCAAATTAAGCATATCTTTTCCTTATTCTGTGTCCTATTTCTACCTCATCTTCAGAGTTTTTGGCTCAGTTTTATGGCCAAAGTAGAAGGTTTTTCTAAAAAATGAAAATTTTGATGGAACAATTACAAATTATAATCAAGAAATGTTTATAATAGCTGCACTATTAAGGATGCAGTCAAGAGTATAAAATTGAATATAAATATTAGCTATTTCACATAATCGCATTATTAAATCAATTAATATTAATAAAATGATAGCATTATGAAATAACTTAATCATCCTTTATAGTTCATTTGTGGCTTATTAATGACATTCTCTCAGTCTTACACTTATTGTCATTGAATTATCAATATAAAAAATTCATCCTTCTACTAGTTCCTGATTCCATCCCTTACCCTCTCACAGAGCTCTCTTTTTATTTGCCTTTCTTTTTCTGTGTCTGAAAACTTTCCCCATTGGATTACTTTTGCCTCCATGTATAAATATGCTCAAGATGTTCCCACCTTAAAAACAGATCCTGCTGTAGATTTCCTGGTGTTTCTTTCTCTTTTTTCCTTCCTTTTCTCCATTTCTCTCTCCTTTTTTTCTTTGTCCCTCCTTCTCCCCTGGCCTCTCTTTCATTCATTCATTGGTAAAGTGCTTTGGGGAGAGGGGTACCTGCTGTTTCTAGCACTGTACTAAGCTCTGGCAAACATGAGTATACTGGAAAGGTTGGGCTCTGCCCTCATGGGGCTTATAATCTGGTGAAGACAGACGTTCAATAAGTACTTCCTTGACTGCTATTGTTTCTCTTACCTCCCATCCGTGGCGATTGGCCTTAAAGCTTTGGCCAAGGCCATCAGTGACTATCAGTTCCAAAAGCAATAAATCCTTTTTAGCTTTTTTACACTTTTAATTTCTTATTACAGTTCATCACTTCATTCTTCTGGAAACTTTCCTCCTTGCTTTGCATCTCCATTCTTTACTGGTTTTCTTGCTCCATTTAATCCCATAAGCTCTTTTGGTTCCTTTTCCCACACGCATCAATGAAATGGGTGGCATTTCATAGTGTTCTATCCTTAGCCCTTTTATAATTTTTCATCTCTGACTTCCTGAGGTACACCTAATTATTTTCATGAATTCAGCTATTACCTATGCACATATTTGATCATCTCTCTTCCCTGGGGATCAGTTCCAGCTCTTCAACTGCCTGGTGTAGGGCATTCTATCTTAAACTCAACAGTTCCTGAATTGAACTTGGTTTCTCCAAAACTGGTTCCTTCTCATGTGTTCCCTGTCTTATTTTGGAGAATTATCGTCAGTATAATCATCTAACTAGGCTGTTGTAAATAAGAGCAACAAGATTTCTGAGAACTGGCTTATATAAGTAATATTCAAACTGAGATTTAAATGACAAGAAGGAGCCAATCACACAAACATCTTGGAACAGAGCATTCTAGGCAGGGGGACCAGAAAGTACAAAGGCCCAGAGGTGGAGGATGATTCTGAGGAGTCCACAGAAGAGAAAGAGGGTAGTGGGGGGGCGGTGGATGGTTCCAGATGAGCCTGAGAAATTAGCAAGTGTTACATCACCAAGACTGTTGGTGATTGTGGGTGAGGCTTCATTTTACTCTAAGTGAAATGCGGAGCCACTGAGGGTTTCTTCAGCCAGAGAGTAACATTGAACTTTACGAAGATCATGTCTACTGTGCTATGAATAACGAACTGGGAAAGAAGCAAAAGTACAAGCACGGTGTCCAGCTAGGAGGTTGTGCAGTAATACAGGCAGGAGATACGGCAGACTGGAAACAGGGGAGTTCCAGGGGAGGTGGCAGGAGGAGGAAAGGTTGGGATATATTTTGGAGGTAGCATTAATTGGACTTGTTAATGAGTTGAATATACAGGGAAAGGCAAAAAAGGCATCCAGGATTACACCTAGGTTTTTGACAATAGCAACTGTGGAGCCATTTTACTCAGATAAAGAAGACTAGAGGAGGAATAGAGATTTTGGGGGGTTGCAGAGGGATAGTGAGTTCAGTTTTGATAATGTTAAGCTTGGAATACCTAATTAGGTCTCCAAAAGCAGAGGTCAAACAGGCATTTGGTAAATGAGTCTAGAGCCTGGCAGAAAAGTACAGACTAGAGACTTCTCTGTGGGAGTCATTGGTGACTAGATGGTATTTGAAATCATGGGAATGAGTAAGATTGTCTAACAAGTGAAAATAAATAGAGATATGCAGAGAACAAGGAGCTGAAGATGGGATCTTGGGTTGCTCCAATGTTCAGAGGCCAACCAGGGGAGAAGCTAGTAGACTAGTGAGCGTGGACAGTGAGGGGAAGACTAGGAGAGTAGAGAGTCATTGGATCTGGGAGAAGGTCTTGCTTTACCAGAGAATGATCAGGCTACTGACAGGTCAAGTATGCAGAAGGCAGGAAAAAGATCATAGGATGGAGGTTGTCAATGATCTTGACTGGGTGGCGTGGTGGCTCATGATTGTTATCCTAGCACACTGTGAGGCCTAGGCAAGAGGACTGCTTGAGCTCAGAAGTTTGAGACCAGCCTGAGCAAGAGCAAAACCCTGTCTCTACAAAAAAATGGAAAAATTAGCCAGGTGTCCTGGTGTACACCTGTAGTCCCAGCTACTCGGGAGGCTGAGAGCAGGAGATCCTGTGACTCCAGGAGGTTGGGTTATCATGCACTGATAACCTAAAAACTGGAATCAGAGTAGTTTGAGAGAAATGCTGTCAAGATTGCCAATAGGGCTAGGAATTAGTGGTATATGCCCGTAGTCCCAGTTACTAGGGAGGCTGAGATAAGGGGATCCCTTGACTCCAGGAGTTCTAGACCAGCCTGAGCAATATAGCAAGACAATGTCTCAAAAAAAAAAAAAAAAAAAGAAATTTAAAAAGCTTTCTTTCCATGTGTTTTAAAGTGCTTTACTGACATTTTGGAGGTAAATCTCCTGTATAAATCATATTGCTGTAACTCTTATATTTTGTCACCTTTGAAAAACAGAATTGCTCTTATAAGTCAGGATGTCAGCCACATTACAAATGGGCATTTACTAATCAAACATTAAACAATTAAAATTTTCCATTAAGTGTAGTTTCTATATGGCAAGACAAAAGATAAGAAAAAAAGTAAATAACATGGTGTCTGATGATTAGCTAACTACTTAAGGATGTGAGGAATTAAAGAGTACTTTCTATATAATAATAATATTAATAATACTGAATGGAGCCTCATGCTGACAAGGAACCTTGCCCTCAAGAACACATTAGAAAATTAAAAAAAAAAAAAACCCACCCTGATATATTTGCCCTCCATATTTGTGGGATCCGCATCTGCAGATTCAACTGCCAGGTTTGGTAATCTCATTCTGTGCTCTCGGTTCTTCATGTGCTCTTGACTGAAGAATGACAAGACTCAACAAAGTAGGCAAGCATGAGGTGAAATTTATTGAGGTGGGGGCAAGATAGGATTATAAAGCAAGAGCAAGATACATATGCCACAGATGGCAACTGACCCCTTGTCATGGCAAAAGAGACCTTGGTTATGGTCTGGTTCTTGCTTTATAGTGTCTGGATGGGTACCTTCCCATGGTTCAGAAGTCATCATCATGGAACCATTTTGGACAGTCGGGAGTTATATGACCTGAGTCTTACTATGCATAAGGATCTCCCATGAGCCTCTCTGAAAGCCCACGGTGGGGAAAAGTGAACTGTAACATGGATTTAAGCTAATGACATGATAATTAGCCTTAGGTTGTCCTAAGTCACCTTCTAGACTCTGTTGTACCTGTGCCGCTTGGCCTGTGGGGTAGAGAGTCCTCTGCATTCTTTTGCAGTTGGTGTGCTAAGTTCTGATTGGTAGACTGGCAGGCTATTTCCTCCTTTCCTGGGTATGGCAGTTGCTTGGGACAGGATTAAGGTGGGGCAATTGCTCAAGGAAGCACCAAGGCGAGGCACCCACTTTCATCCCTAGGAGACCCGGAATCCCTTGCTATCTAACACAACCATGGATTGAAAATGTTTGGAAAAAACAATACAACAATAGAAAACAACACAAAAAACAATATAACTATTTACATAGCATTTTCATCATATTAAGTATTAAAGTAATCTAGAGATGATTTAAAGTATATGGGATGATGTGTGTAGGTTATATGCAAATACTATGCCATTTTATATAAGGGACTTGAGCATCTGTGGATTTTGGTACCTCCAGGGGGTCCTGGAACCAATTCCCATGGATAAGCAGAGATGGCTGTACTATCATATTTGGGATGGGTCATTATGTAATTACTGTTTTAACTTTAACAAATCTAAGTCACAGCCAATATTAAAGCATGCAGTGGACATTTAACAAATATTTGAATTATCATGTGACAAATGTCATTTAAAAATACTCATTTTTATTGCTAATTTTACGTGGAAAAAATGATATTGTGGTTAAAAAAGAATCCTCCTCCTTTGGGTTGTCTGGGGCCAGAAGCAGCATCTAGGCTCCCAGGCAAACATCTCTGAAGCAGAGGAAAGTAGACCTGGAGAAGTGGCTGAGAGACAGGAACTGCCATGGAGCCCTGCAGCTCTGCTGGTGGCCTCAGCTTAGTGGGGCTCACCTTCCAGCAGCTTCTCCCCACTCACAGGGTTGTCATGGCAGCTTCGAGCCTTCACCTGGACCTCCTTTCCCGCTCCCATGAGGCTGCTCTGGAGAGGGAAATCCCAAATTTAGGCTGACTGCTTTCCTTCGGGCGGCTGTGAAGGCTGTGGGAGTGAATTCACCCCCCTTTTCTTTTCCAGTAACCAACAGCCTAGGAAAAATGAAACAAGCCCCACAAATTCGCAAATTCAAAAGAGGAGCAAAACAAGTATGGTGTTTTGCCTCTGTGTAAACTTCCCGCCTCCACCAATAGACACCTCTGGGTACCACCTACGTCATCAATGAGCAGCAGCCCCAGCCAATGAGACTGCAGCACCTTATTTAAATGATTGCGTCAGGCTGCCAACCACTCTTGGCTGAGTAGGTGAGAAGGGTAGAGGAGTCCCGGAGACCACCTGAAACCATGGCACAGAATTAAAATTCTCTTTTATGTTTTACAAGAAGGTTGTGTCAAAGGGAAGAAAGTAATCACATTTCCACAGTAAATGTAGTAATCGCCGCGGTTGCCCGGCACAACCTTAGGTAAAACTAAGTAAGCAAAAGTTGGTTTTAAGTGACTTCTCATATACCCTGTCCAGAATAATTAGCTTTACTTTACGGTTTGCTGGGTGAATGGGAGAAATGTAAAGAAAATTAAATTGATAATTTGTGCGAATGTGCTTATTTTTAGCAACTGACATAGCAGGGGTTCAGTCCATTTACATGCTGTTTCTTACCTCGGGATACAGGGAGCAAAACTAGGCAAACAAAAGGAATCTGCAATTCCCAATAATTCATAATTGATCATTTTGACAGGCAGTGCCCTTGATAAATAACACGTTGGCCTTTATTTTAATCATAGGTATCTAATCATAATGATTATAGTTTACATATTACTATATGACTGTTTTACTATAGGATTGTTTTAAGCCCTTTACATATTTACCTTTACTTCAACCCTATGAGGTATCTCACAGGGCATAGGTACCATTATTTGTATTTTACAGATGAAGAATACGGGACATACAACTAAACCAGGAAGTGGCAAAGCCAGGATATGTACCCAGGTAGTTTAGCCTTAGTCTTGCTCTTATCCACTATACCACACTGCCTCTAAAGGCAGTAGGAAACTTAAAAAAATAATGTATGGATGTGTTGTCTGACTACACAAAATATGTAGAAAGAAAAGTCTGAGTGAAAATACAATGAGGAAGATGAGATATGAAATTATATTTAATGACACCCAATTTGTCCTAAAGTTGAACCCTGTTACCTTAAAAATATTTATACAAGCAAAATTTTTCATAGAAAAATAAGGAACTATGAAATAAGGAACTATGATTGCCTTACAGAAAAAATACATATGTTAGATAAGCTTTATTCAGACATGAGTTACAGTATTGGCCATGAGTTTAATGTTAATAAATCAACAGTATATGTTAAATAAGGTGTCTTTAAACAGAAACACACATAAAATAATGTATTGACCAGTTGACAAAAATATAACCAGAGGCTTATAGGAACCTAACTGTATTTTCTCTAGGAGCAATGGTTTGGTGTCTGCTAATTCAGCGTTTGTGATGACTTCATAGAACATAACTGCCAAGAATAAGGAAAATGACTATTTACTAATGATGTGATATCTGGGATTTGCTAAAAAAGAAAAAAAAATTCAGGGAGGCATAGGGAGTTGGGTTCAGGCATAGACGAAACAAATTGGCAGAATTGAAAGTTGTTGCACAATGGGTACCTGGAGTTGATTAAACTATTTTCTCTATTTTTGTATACATTTGGCATTTTCCATGATAAAGAGTTGGTTTTGTTAAAAATCCCATTCTAAGTATTTAAAGACTTGAATTCCAAACATTTTCATGAACTTTTGATGCTCCCAATCAATTTCAGTACTTGACTCAAAATTTTCCTAATTTTTTCTTCCTTTTACCTTATTTTCTTCAGGTTTATCCTATTATACTGTTATAGCTAAAATAAAATGGAAGTTAGGGTAAAATATGAGGGCTATGAAGAGGCCAGCTGAGATGTGCAGACCTAGAAAAAGTAAGTTATGAGGATTTGTAGGATTCTGTCCACCTCTCCAGAACAGTCGAAACATTAAACAGGTAAGTTGCTGCCAGAGCTTTTATCAACACAACTCTCCTTCCTGCCTCAAGGACTCCATGATATCCTGTGTCCTGCTGCTCTTCTGAGAATACATGGTATAAGGGAAGGGGTAACCTTTATGCACCAAGTCTAGCAATGATTAAGATAGTTTGCCTTGACAGTAGATTATCTTTCTAGTTTCATGTTGACCTTGACCCTTCAGTACAGAGGATGATCTCAGGACAGCTCTTGATGGATGAGACATGTTTACATTGACAGATGAGTTTGCTTAGAGAGAGGGAGGGAATAGGCCCCCAGCTGTTTGTTTGTTTTTAATAAAATAACAGCCACACTGAAAGAGACAGGAGAAAAATACTTGGAAAACAACATAATTGTACCTTGTGCTTTCCCAATGTTTCCTACCTATAGAGGTCAAAATATTCTCTAAATGTGAACTCAAATGTTAGCAGCTCCAAAGCACAGACAGGGAAAGTGTTATTACCCTCATCTGAAAGATGAGGCCAAGCGGGGCAGGGAGTGGACAGAGCAAGATTAGGGCTCAGAACTTGACTCCTTGGCTCCTGCCTGGCAACCAGAAAATTAACTCCAGGATCCCTACTCTCCATTTCTGGGTGGTTTTCCTTCCTCACCTTAGTGTAACCCATGCCCTCACCACAGGCCTCCTGTGATCTCTCTTTTCTCATCAGTGAGGTCTTCCCTGGCCTCCTTGTCAAAGCAAATGTCCCTTCGTCTCCACCCCCACCTCTGCCATCACTCTTTTCTCTAGCTTTATGATTTTCCCCCCTTTATCCTCTGGCACATTGTTTATTCCTGGTCTCTCTTCATTAGAGTGCTCCGTGACTGAATTCTGTAGTGCTGTGTCTCCAGTGCCTACTGAGCCCATAGTAGGTGCAGAATAGATATGTGTTGACTAAATCTCTTCCTTTATTAAAGCTTTTAGTTAATCCAATAGTTATCTCGAGGTGGTAGGGAAGGCTTAATACAGGACATCTTCCGGGGGTTACTTCCATTGTAACAGAAGAACACTTGCTGTGATTTAAACCAAAGGAATAAAGCTCTAATTCATCGCAATTAGTATTTGGAGAAAGTATTTTTACACGTCTAGGGATTCCTTTGATGATCTCTGACCTAAGACCAAGGCCAGCCTTTCCAACAGCTATCACCAGAGACAGGGAATGAGAGAAGAAAGTAAATGACAAATAGACTTTGTGTAATGCACAGCAGTAGTGCTGTTTGAATTGTCAAGAAGCAAAGCACAAGGTTTTGTTTTAACTGAAATATATTCAATATCATAGGTAAAATCTTTCAGTGCCTTTTTTTTTTTTTTTTTGAGACAGAGTCTCACTCTTTTTGCCCGGGCTAGAGTGCCGTGGCATCAGCCTATCTCACAGCAACCTCAAACTCCTGGGCTCAAGCAATTCTTCTGTCTCAGCCTCCCAAGTAGCTGGGACTACAAGCATGCGCCACCATGTCCTGCTAGTTTTTTCTATATATTTTTAGTTGTCCAATTAATTTCTTTCTAATTTTTAGTAGAGACGGGGGGTCTCGCTCTTGCTCAGGCTGGTCTCGAACTCCTGAACTCAAACAATCCGCCTGCCTCGGCCTCTCAGAGTGCTTAGGATTACAGGCGTGAGCCACCGCACCCGGCCACTTTCAATGCTTTTAAACAACATCCTTTTCTGTTTTATATCTTTATGTCTGGGTATAGGACTTTTATTTTATCTGAATAAATACTTTCCATATACACAAGAAAAAGAAATGTTGCTTTGTTAGCCAAGTAATCAAACGCATGTTTCTTTAGCAGCCCAGATCCTCATGTAATCGAAGGTAAAGCAGAGAAAGCCTTTGCTATGGGCTTAGCTTGTCTATTAATGTAGACTTTCTGGTAGTTTCCTAATGGCAATCTTTGAACAGATGTGTGGTATAAAGGATTTTTTCTCACAGAACCATCATCAGGACAAATTGTAATTGGGAGCAAATTAAGGCATGATCAGACTTCTAGTAATTTCTGAAAGATGCAAGTACCAGATCAAGGTCTACCTAGATGCTCACCCATATTGTGGCTATTCTATAAGCATAATATTGTAAAAATTAATACTTCTTCTAATTTATTCTTGATCATTGCACACATTCTGGCATTTTTGTACTCATTTGTTTTTATTTCCACCCAGTCTTGTTCTAGGAAACATTTAAGGTGGCTTAATATTATACATAATAATTATAAAAGATTACCTTAAAAATTGGTGGAAGAAGAGATCAATATACAGGAAAAGTGAGAGTAGGAAAGGCAAGATGAGAATGATCCCTAAACATAGACAGTTTGCTATGTGATAGGCACTGTTTAAGGCACTGTGCATATATGAATTCATTTAATCCTGACAACAGCGTCATGAGAACAGTAATGCAGGGTGAGCATCTCTAATCCAGAAATCTGAAAAGCTCCAAAATCTGAAATGTTTTGAGCACTGACATGATCCCACAAGTGAAAAATTCACACACAAATACTTAAACTTTGTTTCATGCACAAAATTATTAAATATGTATGAAATTACCTTTATCTCATATGTATAAGATGTATAGGGAACAAAATGAATTTTGTGTTTGGACTTGTGTCCCACCCACAAGATATCTCTTTGTATATAAATATTACAAAATCTGAAGCTTTTCTGGTCCCAAGCATTTCGGACAGGGGACACTTAACCTGTATTATTTTCTCCATTTTGCAGATGAGGTAACTGGATAAGTGATTAAGAATAGACAAATGGTAAGTGGTGGAGCTCTGGGATGCAAGCCCAGGCTCTCTGCTCCATGATGCTTTATTTTACTCAACAATGAAGTTGGAAATAAGGTTAATACACAAAGTAGATATTGTAAGGCCCTATGGTCCTGCTAGAGACCAACCACAAATTTGCCTCTAAGATTTTTGGCAGACAAAAATGAGAAGGAAAAATGGTCAGTTGTATGATTCACAGTGTCTAGAAGATAAAAACAAGCTGGTTGCTCAAGAGTAGCATGATTATTTCTGGTTGGGAGACCAGGAAGAAATTTTTCTTGTAAATTTGCACAAAGAAGTCACTATGTGATGAAGTAGACACTATTCTCCAATAAGGCTGACAGATTTTCATAGACCTGTTTCTTACAACATCCCTCACTGTGTCATAACGTATAATAGACAGCAAAGCCAAATTCAGTGAAAGGCAAGTCAGGAGGTGTGGGGATTTCAGAAGATGTGGTCAGGGTTGTGGATCACTGCTGGTCTGGCTTCATTTAGGAAAACATTTTAGGCTATTTAGAGGGAAAAATGGACTGTAGATCCTGCAGGCCACTGTCTGTAATTATTATTCCTCTCAATTGAGCTTTTATAAAACTTTGAGTGGTGGTAAATTTGAGGTCATTTCCTGGCTAGCACCTGGAGTACGGCACTTCTATGGAGTAAGTTAAGTGTGGAGCTTTAGCTTTAGGAGTCAACTGAGCTGGGGGAAGGGCTGCTTTTCTTGTAAAAGTTGAGGAACTGCAAGGATGCTGCTTGAGTAGAGGACCACCCAGTCCGTATGGGACCATATTCAGTGAAATACAATCTGAGGCCTTGACCGCTCCAAAATACATGGAGCCAAGATGACCCTGTGGAGGAGATTAAAAAGTTCCCCAGAAAGGTATTTCCTCCTGGAACTCTAAAGCAGGTGTAACCAAATACCTGCCTTAGTGATTTACAAAAATATCTTAATTAAAAACTCCTAGAATTTTTAAAGTTAAAATAAAACCAAAGTAATAAACATATAAACATTATTTTAAAAATAGTATAACAAAGCTAAGCAAAAGCCATAATCTTTGCACCCTTCCTCTTCTTTCCTGTTTCACTTATAGAGGCCATCACTTAAAAATTTTTCTTTTCTTATTTTATATATATATTTAGAAATATACATACATGTATATGATTAATTTTTTAAACCCTTTCAATACTAGTTTGCATATATCATGGTCCCTTACCCTCAAATATATCAGCATATGTTTCCTAAGCACAAGTTGAATATTCTTTTATGTAATCATGATACAACTATCAAATCAAGGAACTAAACATTGGTTCAATATTTAAGCCATAGTTCATCTTATAATTTTTACCAGTTGTCCCAATAATGTCCTTTAGAGAATTTGTTCTCCTTTAGTGCAAGACCCAGTTCAGGATGAAATACTACATTTATACTCGACCCTTTGTATCCACGGGTTCTGCATTCAAGGACTCGACCAACTGCAGATCCAAAATATTCGACAAAAAAAATACATGGTTTCATCGTACTGGACAAATACAGACTTTTCCTTGTCATTATTCCATAAATGATACAGCATAACAACTGTTTACTATCATTTACATTGTATTAGGTGTTATAAGTAATATAGAGATGATTCAAAGTATATGGGAGAACCGTGTGTAGGTCATGTGTAGATGCCAGAGCATCCCCAGATTTTGGTATCTGGGGCATCTTGAAACTGTATTTCACTCCTCTTAATTTCCTTTATTCTAGAATGTTTCAGCCTTTCTCTATTTTTCACAATATTAACACTTTTTTTACTTTTTAAAAAAGCATTATTGAAATAATATTGCCACACAATAAACTGTACAGTATATAATTGTATAATGTGATAAGTTTTAAATATGTGTACATCTGTGAAACTATCAGCATAATTAAGATAATGAACATATTCTTTTTTTTTTTTTTTTTTTTTGAGACAGAGTCTCACTTTCTTGCCTGGGGCGAGTGCCGTGGCGTCAGCCTAGCTCACAGCAACCTCAAACTCCTGGGCTCAAGGGATCCTACTGCCTCA